>PVIC010028889.1:0-22919 GCA_004025085.1 Thryonomys swinderianus
TCTCGCTTTGTAGTTCAGGCTGGCTCTGAGCTCACTATGTAGCCTAGGCAAGCTTCAAACTCAGCAATCCTCCTGTCTCTGCCTCCCGAGTGCTGGGATTACAGGCATGAGCCACCACGCCCAGCATAATTTCACAATTTTGATTATGCAACATGTTTTTAAATGACACCAAAAGCACAAGCATGAAAAGAATAACTGGACTTCATCAAAAGATGTAAAGGGCAATACTTTGTTGAAAAAAGGAAATTGAGAGAATAGAAGAAAATATTTACAAACTGTATCTGACAAGGGTCTAATACCTAAAACATATAAAAGAACTCTGCCCGTTCAACAAAATGATAACTTAAAAGTAGACAAAAGACAAACATTCCTCCAAATAAGACATACTAGTGTGCAATGATCACATCAAAAAACATTCAGTATCATCAATCCCTAAAAAAATGCATACTCTGCAGAGCAACCTCTACTCTCTCAGCTGGCCTTTCTCCTCCAAGAATCACAAGATCTGGGGGAGCAGGGGAATGGGAAAAATGAGAATTAAATTGTGTCATGTACGGGTACAAATCTCAATGTCAATCGTAATCATGATGTGTATATAAAATGTACCAATAAAATAATGTTTTTAACTAAGAAAAAAGTTACAAGCTCCACAAAGGGACATAATGTTTCAAATAAAGGTCAACAAATGGGTAGTCACAGATATCGTTCTCATTCCCAAAGAGAATTAAGCCTTTATAATTTCAATTTTGACTTACTGAAAACCGGACTGAATGTACAGAAAAGACACAAATAGCTGCTTTAAAACACACACACACACACACACACACACACACACACACGTGCGCACAGGACGGAAGCTGAAACAGAGGGAGCTGATACTTATTGAGGAAGGGGTTGGTTTAAAGAGAGCCTAAAGGCTGCCCTATACTTTTCTCAGGAAGAATTAGATAAGATAGTGAGGAAAAGAAGTTCTTTTACATTCTCCTGTTATAATGAAACTTCTTTTTTTTTTTTTTTTCAAAAGACCAGAGTAAATTCTTTGTCAATGTTGGAACTTGCATTTCTTTAGCTACCAAAGTTAAAACTGAACCATGAAACACACAGGGTTGGTGGTGTATGCCTGTAATTCCAGAACCCTGTATGTACAAGAAACCAACTTTAAAGTTAAGGGTGGAGAACAAGAAAATTCTCATGTAAAAGCAAACTGCATACACAATAAGTTATGATAATAAAGCAGAGAGAGGACCCCAGATAGTAGAAATGAGGTGTTTTGTTTAATGCAAGAATGAAGAAAAGGTCTCTACAAAAGTACAAGCATTCCATACAGTGTGATTTGTATTCTATGCTTAGGACATATAATTAAAAGCCCTAAACAGCTTACAACTTAAGCAATTACACGAGTAAATTTGGGGCATACAGAATAACCTGAGTTCGAGATCATGTTTTGAAAACACCAATGGAATTGGGCCTGAAACATGCTGACCTATTGCACTTCTCCTCTACCCTGATTTCCTCCTCCACCATCTACCAAGTTCGTAACATACCTGCATGGCTGTCTTCTACATCTCCAGAATACAACACTGATCATTCAGGGTGAGAAAAGTTTAATGGTTGTGGTACACCAAATACCCACTTACACAGTCTTGACAGATAGTCTGCAGAGCCTTCGCACATTCCCAATTGTGTTTTAATTTAATAAGCCAATAGGCTTTCAACAGTAATTTCCACATGTGTAATTCATATTTCATATGAGGGTGCTTACTGAGCATATTTCTGTTTTCATAACTCTAATACTGCAATATTTTTTACTACTTTCTTTAAAACAACAATATCTAATATTAATGAACTTACAACTCAACCCAAAAGGCTCTACATATATATTTCTATCAATTTGTAATATTTAAAATCATGGCCAACCCTCAAGTAACATTTTGAAGTATTATACCAATGACTTGAAAGTAAACACAATACCAAGATGCACATATGCTTAACATGTTATCTTTGCTTTCTCTCCAAAGAGATTCAGTCTTTAGTAAAGAAAGGCATAAAAATATTTTCCAAACAGTAATTTCAGAATACTGTGAAAAGTTCACATTCCATGGTTATAATTTGTTTCTCTTGGATCTAAACATACATCCACCCACTGGGTTCAGGAAAGTGCTTGGATAGAAATCCTGGGAGAGTGATACTTCCTGGAAATTTCAGTTGAAAAAAAGAAATGTATCCTTTCCATAAAGGGACAGGCAACAGCAAATACAATGCTCTTTTGAAATAAAACAAATATCTATTCTTACACAAATGATACATTCCTTCAAAAAATATTTCAACAAGAATCAAGAGGGTAATTTATAAACAAATTTGTACCCACAAGTTTTGTAACCACAGCATTTGATAAACAGTAAGAGTCCATGAAATATTAAGTGAAACAATGCAGGAAGAAAAATTATGTATCCACAGTTTGGTGGTACAAGTCCCAGTTCCCAGCACAACTATCTTTTCCACCATATGGCTGATATAACTGGTTGCATCTCTAAATCATCTCTAAATCAGGGCCAAAGACTGCAACCTTACATTAATATTCTCCACAGCCTAATACAGTACCTGGCATGTACTATGTAGTCAAGAAAGGAAGGAATGAATGAATCTAATTGATTAAATAGTAAGAACTATTACTAAATCCCAGTTTAAAAAATTAGACTCAGGGTAGGTATCAGTCCTCATGGTCCACATAGGATCACTTTGTTGTCCTTTCTCTATGTGTGTGTTTATTATCCCTGACATTACCATTTTTGTTCCGAATTTCAGTCTGACTGGTAAAATGAGCAGCTCAGTCTTCCTCACCTGAGTTCCCAGCCTGGAATAGACAAGACTGGGCACATACATTTCCTAACAAAGAACAACAAATACCCAAAATAGCTCCTCAAAGGAAGGTGCATTCCCAAACTTCGTGTTATCCATCTGTAGTAAACACAGTGTACCAACAATAAAATTTGCTTTTACAATTAAATATTAAATTTCTAGAAAAACCTGTGCTACCAGGTTTTTCTGCACAGAAATACAAGACCATAGTAAAGCTGAAAATGTCATCCAGTACTTAAACAACATGAAATAAGGTCTTCCTGGGTCAATGAAATTAGGGAATCCTTCACAACACTATGTATGTTATTACTGCTAAAACAAATGTTATTGTGTTTTTTTTCTTAAAAACAATAATGCTGGAGATGAGTTCAGTGGTAGAATACTTGCACAGCATGTTTAAAGTCTCAGGTTCAATCAAAGTCTCCAGTGGTTCCTGCAAGGTCATGTGATGAAAACCAAACTCCTCAGATGAACCCCTGGGTTTAGCACCACAAACTGGTCCCAGTCTAACTCGTAGTCTACTACCTGCTTCTCTTTCCTATCTCTCACACCTTCAACATGAAATGTGCCTTCATGTTTCAGTGAATATTAATACTGATTTTCATTTTAGGTCTAGACTGTCCACTTCCCATGTTTACTCTTGGTGGGAGGGAGCCACCCAAGCTTCCATAATGTTAAAAGTAATACTGTAGACGATCAAACCTAATAACTCTATTACTGATGTATAAGCTACAAAATATCCACAGTGAAACTTGGGTTTGAGAGGAACCCAGCCAAGTTATTTGTGAGTTTACAACATGCGCACTCACAAGTCACAGACTTAGAAAGGGAAATCTGGTAAATGGAAAACGAATCCAGCAAAATCTAGACTCTACCAAATCCAACTTCACAAGGAGAGTAAACAATATGCCAACAATGTGAATGTCAGACTGACTAAACTGGACTCTGAGTAAGGCAGCCAATTTCCAAGATGACCCCAAGATACAACATGGCAGATGAAGGAAAACTTCCCAGGGGCAGGAAGATCTCCGATCAGGAATCACAGGACATAAACTGAGGACCAGCAATCACTGCTCTCACTGCCTAACCATCCACCCCATGAACACAACTGGCTCCTACAGAATGTGATGCACCACAAAACAGGGCAGGGCAGAGTATGCCCATCTGTCCATCCATCTGCCCGTCCTTCCGTCCATTCATCCTTCCGTCCATCCATCCTTCCATCAGTCCATCCATCCATCCATACATCCATCCAGGGGAGATCTCGCTACCAGCTCACCACTGACACAGAGCAGTCTATGTTCTGTGGGATAATACACTGCCTCTAGATGTAGCAGCTCAGCAGTGCTTTGCATGGCCTGCCCTAGTTGAAGGAAGGACGGCATAAATACTACACTCAGACAGATAAGACTCCTGCCTTAAAAGGACCCATGTGTTTACATAATACATTTAAACATACAGAAGTGTGTGCATACATGCCTATCAGACTGAAAGCATGTGTGATGTAAGTATACATATGTATCAGACTAATATAAATGTATGTATGTATATACATACCCACCAACTAAAGTGTGTATGTGCATACAAGTGTTATACATACAAACCAGACTAAAAAGGATGACACAGTGACATGCAGCCCTCACAGCACTCAACTTAACTGCACATCTAAATTCCCTTTGGGGCTGATGTGCATCACCCTTTCTTTCCCTGGTCAAACCCCATCCAATGAGTCTGAGCAGTTCTTCTCAAGGAGTTAGGGTACAGATATAACTTGGAACCAGCTCCTATCCTCCAAAATCCTTTCTTTTCTCCTTCCATTATTTGCTGTTATCCCTGATTAATACACTAGGACATATCAATTTGATTAATAGTAACCAGCTAAACAGCACAATTTTAAGTATGGAGATTTGCTTTTTCTGTATATCAAATGTAAGTATTCTTCTCACTATGTCCAATGTAGTACGAGGGCTGAGGCACATTAGATCTGCTGTGGAGAAGGACTGACCCCAGGATCCACAGTCCTGTGGGGGACTTCCTTCCACTTAGACCTCTGATTATATAAGAACATCTATATAAAGACTGAATTTGCTTAAGATAACAGGATCAGTCCTATGCCAAATGTATATTTGTATCAAAAAGAAACAGACGGAATACATGACACAAGGCTTGAAATCACATAAAACCAGCCAGCTGATATACAGACATCCACAAACATTGGAATTCCTGTGTTCCTCTGCCCAGACAACAAGTGCAGGGTTGGTCCCAACAGAATCAGCTCTCGTTGGAAATCAACAGGCCAGCTCCTTGGGCAATGTCAGGACTTATTTGATCGGATCTTTATTTCAAAGGTAAAACAACTTGCTACACTTTTATGAACCTGAAAAAGTACCCAAAATGATCAGCCTATCTCTTTCTGGCACATATCTGTGGACAATAAATATATATACACACTTTCTACTTATGGTGAACTTGTAAACATCCCATCTAATGAATGACTGCCCTGTAGGCCAAAATTTCCAAAGGTAAGCTCCACTACATAACAAGTAATGGAGACACATGTGAATTATTTTGCCAATGAAAAATAAGCAAGTTTAAATGGAGAATGCTATTTTAACCATGAGTACAGATTCACAGATAAAGACTAGAAATGCACAACCAAAACAGTAAACATTTATCCTAAAATATAGACACAAAGAAATTTCACTTTTCTGTTTTTTGCACATTTGTTGTTGCAATTAAGAAATCTAAAGTTTCTTAAAGCAAAATAAAATAGTTTCTTCCCTTTTATTTGATTATCTCTGCTTAGCAATTTTAAAGGCAGCATAAACAAGATGACAAAGTTATAATAAACTGGTACTTTTCCAAGTGGTCTAGATTTTCCTACAACAGAGAGACACATTCATACTATTGTTCCTTGAGCTTGGCACTGATGTGCAAGAAATCACTGGGCTCAGAGGCACATGCTTTCAAACATTGTTACATGGGGGGACTTTTTAAGTTAGATTTGAACTGGGTTTAAAAGAATGAAAGGAATTTCCTGGATTTATCAGGGCAATTTCCCAACAGACTTTTACCCCTACTTCTTAACACAAAGATTAAAACCACCTAACAAATTACAGTGTGACTTGCTACTGAGAACATGTAAATTAAAGATTTTTAAAAAGCAATACATATAAACAAAAGGCTTAGAGTTCCTCCTCAGAAGTTATTTTAAGTTTCCTATGCAGCTAGTCAATCTGTGGTCATATCAAAATTGCAGACAGGATCCACATTCAGACCACATAGGGACATGTAATCTACTTACGCTGAGGACAGTCATTCTTCATTCTGTTACTATATGACAAGCACCACTGTTAAGTTTTCGCTACAACTTCATTAAAATATCAAACAATACATGTACGATTTCACAGAGCATAAGGACAAGGACATACTTTTCAAAACTGCAAAATGGAATCTGCAGAATGTCACAAAGGAGTGACAAAGGAACTTCTTTAAGCCTTAACAAAGAGAACAATGTTTCCACTTTAAAAACTACAGGGCTATTCCCTTTCACAAGAGAAAAGCAATAAAAACACAAAACAGAACTAAATATGTAGAATGTCTGTAGAGAAAAATTACAATCTATTGAGGGACCAAGTTTAATTCATATTATCTTATAAGAGAGCTTAACACCTTTTGAAAATTAATTTCAATACTAAATTTGCAGAGCTTTTAAGAAAAGATTCAAAAAAATAAAACAAGCATCTCAGCACTCAACTAAAAGTTTTAGACTTATAAGCACAGTATTCTATAATGTGCTGTTTACATGACAGCTAACAAACAAGCCATGCCACTATTATGAGCAAACTGCCTCTATAAGTTTAATTTCTCACAGCCACTCTATAAGAAACACACTGTCTGAGTCCCCATTTTCCAGATAAACTGCAGCTTAGAGGTACAAGGTGATTTACAACAAGGCAGAGCTGCGTTTCAATTCCAAGTCCTGCAATGACTAGCTAAGAAAGTCTATTTTTCCAAGACCTGACTTTCAGTTCTATAAATATCAAATAATGTTAATATGGATTAAAGTAAAAATATATGCAAAAATGAGACAAGAACATTTCCTTAAAACAGCACGCAAAAATGGATCTAAGCTCTTAATGAACTGGGAGTAAAAGAGAAATCAGGATTCATCTACTCCTAATCAACCAAGTAACATTTTCAAAACACAAAACAATAGCATAAGAAATGTCTTAGGTTTTGCAAATGAGAAGGGGACCAAGAGATGGAGGGACAAGAAAGAGGGGAGTAAAAAGAACTAAGATGTTTTATATACATGAACCAACTCCCCATGATGAATGCAATCATTATGTGCTACAAACATTGTGGTAATAAAAATGCAAAAATTAACTTTTTTAAAAAAGAGTAGCAAAGGGCTGGAGGGTTAGCTCAGTGGTTCCGGCGCCTGCCTCGCAAGCGCAGGGTCCTGAGTTCGATCCCTGGTAACCTCATATAATGCTGGGTGTGGAGACTCACGCCCACCAACAATCAACACCGCATACCACAATGCCGGACGTGGTGGCTCATGCCTGTCATCACAGCACTCGGGAGGCAGAGACAGGAGTATTGCTGAGTTCGCGGCGGCTTGCCTGGGCACCATAGTAAGCTCAGGGCCAGCCTGAACTACAAAGCGAGACCCTGTCTCAAAAAAAAAAAAAAAAAAGAGTAGCAAAGGGCCAGGGATTTAGTTCAGCAGCACTGAGCAAGCACAAGGTCCTGAGTTCGATTCACAGTTCCAGAAAACAAGAAAGAAAATACAAAAAAACAAAGAGAAGAAATCCCAAGAGCTAAAACAAAGCAAATAGCTGAATACATTGGATAGAGGGGAGGAGGGAATAATCAGGGCAATAAACTGTTCAGTGATTTTCATTTTTATTTGAAATTTATATGCTTAATCAACAGTACTCTAAAACGTTTTTGAAGACCTTTTGATTGTTGGAAGAAAAGACATTGTCACATTTATAAAAAACAGACTGATTAAAATAAAATGAGTAAATAAATTACTAACAGGTAAATTTTTCTCCCTGTAACTGTCTGTTTCTCCTACATTGCTTGTCAGCCCTACTTAGAATCCTCCCAGAACCTTACTTCCCAACTAATCTTCCTCACCTCCAGTTCTGATCCTCCAGTTCACATCACTCACCTGTTTGGACAATCTCAGGGACCAATGATGAAGAAAGAAACCCCAAGCTGGAGAAATTGCTCACCTGAGCTGGAGACTCCTCTAGGCTCTGGCCAACTGTGCTTTCAAGCCTGCTGCCCAGCTCTGCCCAGGACAGAAGCTGTCGCTCGAGGAGAAAGCCACACATCTCCAGACTAGATTCCCAGGCCTCTTCCCAAAACACAGCCCACTGAGCAGAAATGCTGCCATCACCACCACCGGGTAAAATGTAGCCACTGGGCTCTGACCTTGGCAAAAACTCCCTGCCACCCCCAGCTTTACGCCACCCTCCCCTTCTCTGGATCCCACTCCCCTGCCTGCTTTTTATTCAGAGATCAGCACTTTTCTAAACCAAGGGCCCTACACCCCAGCCTGCCCAGCCTACTGAACAGCTCTGTTGTACCCATCTCTGTATCTTCCACAGTAACCAACATACCCTTTTGCGCAAAGTTAGGCTAAGTGTAAACAGGGTGAAAGAAATGAATCAAAGAAAAGCCAGAGAACCTTTATTTTTAAAGGATTTGGAGCATCATAATCTTATTCTTTTAGTAACAAAGATAATCACCTTAATGATTCCACACACCGCAATACTAAGCAGCACTCCAAGGGAACAAATATTCCAGGCTTGCCTGGGCTACATTGTGAGCGCAGGGCCAGCCTGAACTACAAAGCGAGACCCTGTTTCAAAAAAAAAAAAGAATATGTTAAGGAGTGTGAGATTTACTGCATTCACCCTGCATGACTGCTTCTCATGGTTAAGAATGACCTAAGTAAGGACTTGCTATCCAAAAAGATCCTAAATTCTAAGAAAAACAAAACCAAACTAGAAATGGCTCTGAAATAAGTTCACATTGATACATTCTGAAATACATATGATATATTCTGACTCATAAATTTTAGATCTGGAAAGGACCTGATAAAATAACTTAGCCAACTCTATTTCATTGACTAAGAATCTAGTTACTCTAGCTGAGTACCTGAGAGATCAGTTTTTTTAAATACCCTGAGAACTGGCAGAAGTGCCCCTCCAGGCACTACAAGGGGTCTAGCACAGGTTTCTGGATGAACTTGCCCCTCAGTGTTTTCCTAGATGGAGCTTTCTGCAAACACAGTCTCTTCCTGGGACTCTCCTTCCCCAGTGTACCTCACACTGCTGACCTTTCCTATTGAGGAAATACACTCACAGGGTAGAATAGCAGCTGTTTTGAAAAGTCAAAGGCATGTCCCAAATCACTCATCACATGTAACATGTGTCAGAGCGAGCAAGGAGGACCTCATACCACAAACTGTTCTGGCTGATGCCGAAATCATAGCAGAAAACAAGAATGCTGGGCCCTAAAGAAGCAAGGGGCACCTGTCTGGGAAGGCAGAAGAGGTGGCCACCATGAGTGAGGCATAGAAGAAATACACTAGCACTGTATCTGTATGGAACCCTCAGATATAATTTTTTGTACCACTAACACATCATTAAATACAAGGCAAGCTTGTCTTCCCAGAAACCTGGCCCACCCTGTTACCTAAAAGCCAAATCTGCACTTTGTCTCCACTGGCCTTGACTATCACAGTAGCTACATTTACAGAACAATGGCATACAATGAACAGAATCCACAGATACCCATTCTGCTGCAAAAGAATAATTTTTTTAAAATGCCATTACCCCCATCCCCCCACCCCATCAAAATTGAGCATTCCAAGAAAAACACCAACACACATTTTTTAACAACAGACTCACAGGGTACTCACTGAGCTCCTCAGAACTCACAATGCCCAGACCCAGGCCTACTATCACTGCTACCACCTTGCTCGCTGGCACCCCACAATCCAAGGACACTGGGATTAGGGTAAATCCCTTAAGTAGCAGTGCTGACACAATTTAGTCCTAGTGCTTAAATCAGAGGCGGCACAGCCCTGGGTCAGGAAATAATGCAAATGATACTACAACCTAAATGTAAACAAATTATCCTGAAATAACTAAACAGAGTTTCTTTCTCAATCATAAAATTAACTCCCAATTGTTTCTTGCAGAGTCCAACAGATGGAAAATAATCCCAAAATGATATGGAGAGCATACATATCTATTATTATGTAACTACAAGAAATAAAGACTACTCAAAGAGAAATGAGATCACACTATAGTAACACACATGTCCTGCACAACTACCTCATAACCACATGCTTAAGAGCATACTTGAGTGCATACATATGCATCACACAAGTATGTTTGGTTCAAAAGTGACAGTGATGGGCCAGAGATTTAGCTCAGCGGTTCCAGCGCCTGCCTTGCAAGCGCAAAGGTCCTGAGTTCGATCCCCAGTAACCATACACAATGCTGGGCGTGGTGACTCACGCCCACCAGCAATCAATACCATATACCACAGTGCCGGGTGTGGTGGCTCATGCCTGTAATCCCAGCACTCGGGAGACAGAGGCAGGAGGATTGCTGAGTTCCAGGCTTGCCTGGGCTACATAGTGAGCTCAGGGCCAGCCTGAACTACAAAGCGAGACCCTGTCTCAAAAAAAAAAAAAAAAAAAGTGACAGGGATCTTTTCTATGCAGTTCAGGAATCAGTCACATCTTCTATATTCTGACATTTCCATGGTAAACAGGTTGATCAAAAAGTCGCAAATTACATTGAGTGACTTTTTGGCCCAACACCAGAAAACTTAAGTGCACTACTTATAAGATGTGCACAGTGTTACCAAAGATAAAGAAATTCTTTTTAATTTTGATTCTTCCAACTCTGTCTAGCTACTCAGGCCAATTTCCATACTATTTCTCCAACACTTAAACTGTCATCTGTAGTAGAGTTTCCCCACCCACCCTAACCATTTCAAAACCTTCTGGAAAAGAACCAAAAGTGTAATCAATGTTGCCAGATAGCATTCAGATCTAATCTCCACCCTAATATCTGCCTATCCTGCTTATTTCTTCATGTCTTTCCATTGTTTTCTTCTTTCCCTACCTACAAATAGAGTCTAGCAATGATTTCTTTCTCCAATCCCTATTGTTATATTTTAACAGTACAAAATGTTCAGTGAGTCTCCAGGCTATAGAATGCAATATTCTGAAGATTTCTTGTGCAAGGATATTTATAAGAAAAACAAAAACTAATGATTCTCCATCATCTATTTTTCAGAAATTCCTCCATCTCTCACCAAAAGCCACCTTGACTGTCATAGATAAATTCTAGATTTAGATTAAGGTCAACAGAGATGAGGGTAAGTCTGAGGCCACACTGACTGCCTCTGAAAGGACATCTATCTGTTTCCTGAGACAAGTGTGCAAATTATGCCAAACTTGCTCCCGTTAGCTTGACTACAAGGTCACAAGATCAGGTTCCCTAATGTGTCCCAGATGCACTCAGAACATTTCTAATACTACAACAAAGCAATAAACAAAGAGCCCAGAGGCACTCTACTAGTACTATGGAGTCAAAAGAAAGTGGATGAGAGAAAGGAAAAAAGGAAATGACAGGACAACATACTGTCTGTCCTTTTGGTGGAAAACTTGCAAAGTCAACATCAATAAATGAGTCAAATTACAAGACAACACAGAAGAATAAATGTCATAAGACTATGTGTGAGCATTTGCCAGAAAAAAAAAGATATGGCCATAAATCCTAGTAGAAATTCAGAAAAATAAGGGAAATACACTCCAGAGTTAAAAAAAAAAAATGATACAGAGATAAGAATTAATTTGTTAGGGCTGGGGATCTGGCTTAGTGCCAAGTGCAAGGTAATGAGTTTGATTCCTGTTACCACAAATAATAATAATGACTTGGGAAAATCGGGAATGGTAGCGCTTTAAGGAACTTACTAACTTTAAAATGGTAGAAGAGATAAAGTTTCAATTATGCTTATATTAAATATAAAACACATTTTTAACCTGTACTTCTTTCAGGTTCACACCAAATAACCCTAAAACAGAAATGATCCAACCATATCATAAAATAGCTTTTACATTTCTCCCAATCACTGGGCCAAATTAACAGTTGTATTTGGATGGTCTCAGTTTTTCACTTTTTATCCTCAAAGTTATAGCAAGATGAGCAATCCTCTAAGTCAATGATCTGTACTGTATCTTCTTTTCCAGTCTTGGGGATCAAACTCAGGACCTTGCGTTTGCCAGGCAAGTGCAGTGAGACTGAGCTAATCCCAGCCCTCGAATTTATCTTAAAGACAAAAGTATTTCACAAGTTCTCCCAGTAAACAAAGCAAAACAACCAGAATGCTATAGTTAAAAGTACGCTGATTCAGTTCTAAGTTCAGCTCTGAAAGTCATTTAACTTTGAACAAGTCATTGAACAAGTCATTTAACTTCTCTTTACTAAATTTCATCTATAAAATAGGGAGGAAATTTAACAATACCTTAAAATGCTCCTTAATTCTAATATTATATATTTTTTAAAGTAACTGGCATGGAAAACTGTATACAAAACTGTGAGTGAAAAAAACAACAATGCCAAACATATGAGCCCCATCTGTGAGATAACACAAATCTACATTTACAAGGATTCTACAAATTATGACTGTTGGGTCTGAGGATAAAAACAACAAAACATTAACAAGGATTATATCTGAATGCAAGAATAAGGCTGGCTTTTATTATTTATGCTTCTTTGTACTACAGTCAATAAACCTGTCAATTTCCCATTTTTAAAAAAACCATCTCTTGAATCCAAGTCTGACATTTTGAATCACAGCTTTCTGCCTCCACAAAATAAGCTAAAAATCAGAGTTCTCTCAGAAAAACTAAGTCCGCCTTAAATTAAGGGAGAAAACTCTCAATTCTGTTTTTACACAGCTACTTTTCTCATGGAATCTGAAATCCCCACCCTAATCCCTGTCTCTCCTCACAAAACCTCTTGGGAGTGTTTGACTGCAAGTAACCTAAAGCTAGAATTTCTGCAACTGTGAGGCTTTCAAATAGCATCCTACTGTCCTCCTTCTACCTCTGCACACACCCAGAAAAGGATTTCAAAGTTATTTTTGCAACAAAATCTCATAGTCCTTTTTTTTTCTTCTTCTTCTTCTTTCTTTTCCTTTTAAGCATGGGCAGACCACATAGGAAAAAGAGGAGAACGTTTTGGCACCTGTGGGAGTGATGTCATTGTCACCCAGGGCTATGAGCTGTTCCTGGAATGTAACTTGCAGCCTGACTCTCTTGGCCCACCCAGAGCATTTTATCACACAAACACGCCCTTCTGGGCCTAAAAAGCCTCACAGCATATGTGATTCTCAGCTCAGGAAGCCCTCTACTGTAAGTTTTCAACTTTAAGCCTCTTGGAGAACACAATACCCAACACTTCAGGGCCACCCGTGGGAAACCAAACCTTGCAGCTCTAAACTTGTAAATACCTGATAGACCTAAAAGGGATGAATTCTTCAAGCCTATCTCCAGGCAGTTCCCAACTCATAGTCAGTTATATCCCTAAAGCCTGATGTGGGGTCTTCCTGGAATCAGACTATAGATACTCCCCAACATCAGACAGGCAGAGCACAGTGGACGGTGAGAAGAAGGTGACAAAAACTGAAGCTGGCATGTACATGGCTCAGTCCCCAACCCGTAAAAAGAGGGAAAGCTAAAGAAACAAAAATACTTGGCTGTCCACACAGATAAAAATAATGCCAGCAATATGGTAACTTCTGGCATAAAGTCACATACTCGTTATTATCGTTATTACTCTAATTTTTTATTATTTTCCCCTTATAGAAAGTCATTTAAAAGGAATATTAAAATCCCTAAATCTGTCTAAGGTGTCCAATTATCTGTAATGCACCTGGAAGTACTTGAAAACCAGCTATTTTAATACTCTGAAGAAAAATACACAGTAAGGAGTTCCAAGGGAATACAGCTGGTCTCACAGGGCTTGGTGTTCCACTCCCTCCGTCTATACCACACAGTGAAAATTCGACCTCACAGCTCCTCCAGCGAGCTCCCACCCCTAGAGAGAGGCACTGACAGAGAATCAAAAAGGTAACAGTGGTGAAAGAAACCAAGTCCCTGCCCACGTCACCCAAGGGCCCACTCCCCCACCTCCCCAGCCTCCTTTCGCACCCTCTTCAAAGACAGAGCCACAGAGCCGGCCTCCAACACTTGTCTCCTGTGGCCCAGTTACACAGAGAAACTGCACTCCACCTCCCAAATTCAGGCTAGAAACCACACCTGCTCTGTAGCTCTTTTTTTTTTCAAGATTTCAGCATTCATGACAAAACCAGAATGGATAAGCAAAGTTCAAATATGTTTGTTTTTAAAATCACACTCATATGCTAATTTTAAAACAAGACAACAGAAATTAAGTTTTGTTCTTTACAATTCCCAAGATAATGTCTACTTGATCTCTTTAAAGGACTTTATTACCCACACAAACCTCTAAAGATCAGTTCATTTTTTCTGTTATCTATTACAAGTTATGTGTTTTATGGAGACCCATGAGGAAGAAAGCGCTCTTCTTTGATCCAATGCACATCCGAAGTTCCCTCTCCTCACAGCCCAGCTCTCACACAGTCACAGAGCTTGGAAGTGGCCCTGCTCTGGGCCTTCCCAATCTACTTCCTTCAGTCCGACAATGAAGTTGGAGAGACAGGTGTTCAGCCAGGAGGTCAAGAAGTATGTGTACTCTGCCTTTCTCCACCACCCAGCCAGAATTTCAAAACTTCACGTAAACACATTCTGAATCTAAACACCATTTATTACCCATACTCTTGAAGCTTTCTTTCCATAAGGCTAAGTGAAGACAACTGTGTATTCTTACTTAAAAAAGAAAAAAAAAAAAAAAGATCTCAAATGATCTTTTCCCATCATCTCAGTTGCACATTCCCATGATCTTATCTCAAGTTTTCAAATTTTTCAAACTGTGACCTTGAGTAAAATATTTACAACCTAATCCAGCTCTCAAATATACAATAAACACCCCAGTTTTAATGGAAACAAGTTTTCAAATGACTATGTCTGATCCATTCGGATCAAGAACACAGTCTAAACTTAGGCAGTCTGTACTAAATCCATTCCCAACCCTTCCAACTCAGTAAATCTCACTGCCAGCCAACTTCCTCTACCAGGAAAATGGGCACCTCTTTCCTCCCATTCTCTTTTTTCTTTCTTCAACTAAAGGGAAAGCTTTCTTTCTGATTTCATGTAAAAGTTCCTTACAGGCTAGAGGAAGCCTTAACTCTCATGTTGTTTACTCTATTTCACTCTTAAATGCTAGTCATGACCCTCTAAGATGTTTTCTTGAAAAAATCCAGCCTTAGACCCAGAACCCTACCATCACCTCATCACCACAGCTAAGAGCTGATTATCTTCTGTCTTTCCAGCTCAACCTTTCTTGAACTCCAATTCCAACAACTGTTAGAGCCTGAGTAGCACGTACCTCTCTCCCTCTCACCCTCCCACTGCCACTGCCTTCCACTGCACCATGGAGGCAGCCATGACGTGAGTGACCATTATACCTCATCTCCTCCCCCAGCACCTGTTTTATGCTCACATTTAACTCTAGCTGCACCCAAGCTGTGAACAACCACAGTGAATTTTCTCAATTTCAGTCAACACCCACAAATCTTACAGGGTCCATTCATGATCCCCAGGAAATGGACAAAAATTCTTAATCAACACAAAAATATTCCTACTCTCCTTGCTAACAATTCAATGCCTGCACCTAAAAAGTTCAAACTCAAAATATGAAACTGGGCATTCATTATGAGCTCAGCCATAAACCAAGACATTCTCTAGAAGGAAAACTCAAATTCTGTTTAACACATTACCCCCCCCCAAAAAAAAAAAAACACTAACCATGGAGGGGGGGGGTCCTGCCCCAATACAAGGCTGAGTTCTAATAAACTAAAGGGCACATATCCATGAAACAACAGAGGAATATTTACTGTCAAAAGTGGTTCTGTTTTCTCCCCCTTTATGAAAATGCTTAGTGATACATACTTTAATATTCTTACCAAAGTAGTTGATGTGTAGCTAAGTTCTGCCTCTCTAATCACCATCAGGCATAACCGTTTATTGTCCAAGTGCAATTTGTTCAATCATGCAAACACCTGTGCAATCAGGCGTGCTCAATTTGCAAGGGCCAAGACCAATGGCATGACCACACACGACAAGCACAGTGCCCTGCTAGTTGGCCCTTCAATGGAAGAAACAACTTTTCCTACAGTTAGCTCTAGACTGAATCCAAGTGTCAAATAAATGTTTTCATGTGACTCAACAACAACAAAAATACTGCACATATAGAGTGCATTTGTTTCCTAACTCAGACCACTAGTAGTGACCCACTGATGAACCTAACAGAATAAACCCTGGAGCAGAACAGAGTTGACTTTCTGAAATTCAAAAGCCAGTAAAAGTTAAGGCTTTAAGTTCATCTGCCCAAAGAGACAAAATGCAGCCCAGCTCAAAATTCAAAGGGGCTATAAGAAGCCCTATTATGCAATCATTAGAAGTCTTCAAGGGCCATTTCTATGACTCTGAAACCCTGGCCTTCCTGACAGGGATAAAGAAATTACACACACACACACACACACACACACACACACACACACACACAGGAGCTCTAGATTTAAATCTATATGCTGGGAAATAGGTAAGATGTTACTGTTACTCAAGAACAGGAACTGGTGCCCTTCAGAACAAGAAGGCACTTCAACTTGGAGAAATCTCAGGAAAAAGCAAACATTTCTTGAGTATCTGCAGATGTGGTCAATATGAGCCTGTCGACTTTACACTTCCAGACCTCCAGCACCAAAAAAGAACAACACACAAACCACACACCAACATGGTCATGCTAATGTTGTAACTGATACCTCATTTATTTAGTGCCCTTTGCCCACAACCTGACCTTCAGTCATCCTCCAAAACACTTTCCATTAATCAGCTGTAAGACTGCTCAGGTGTTTGCTGCTTTCCCTCCACTCATTCACTCAACATTTAGGGAATGGCTTCTCCGTGCCTACTACTGTGCTTGCATATCACTGCCTAGTTAGGGACACTGGAGCAATGGCACGAGTGCAATCTATTCTGAGAAATACCTCTATAAGTACACCCCCATAAAAGAAAAGATGAAATAGGATAAAACTAGAACTGTATACTACAATGAAGAAGCAAACAAAGGACATAACAGATGCCTTTCTCATTTGTACTTGCTCTTGCAAAGGTATCACGTGCAAAAAAAAAAAAGCACTAGTTTGTTCTTTTCAACTTCCTGAATTTAATCAAACTCACATGATAGATCCAAAACTTCAAAAGGTAATAATATGCAAAAAAATGTCTTTACTAATGTTGTAGTTAATAGATACCAGACCCAGAAGTTTCTCTTAAAGATTTTCTAAATACTCACTTATATTTCCACTTTCAGTTTACAATACTAATTAACATTCCTTAGATTTCTACAAACCTATGCCTGTCAATCCCAAGTGCATTCTCTGGTCTGCAATATAATCCTGATATTGCACTATGTAAAACTCGTCTGCTGTCAGTATCCCTTTCCTTCTTTGGCTTCCTTCCTATCCCACAGTCAATTTTTGACTAAGATGATGACAGATATTAGTGGAAGGTATGATTTCTACTAAGCTGGAGGTAGGGGGTGAAGACCGGAAAAAGGTGAAGAACATAAGGTCAACATGTGTTACTGAGCTTAGGGTAGGGTGTACAAACAGATGGATATTCACTTCCTCCATTCCTAGGAGAAAGAGGAAAAAAAGTCCAGTTACCACTGGGTTGTTTTGTAATGAGAAAATTTCATAAAGTCCAAGTTTCTAAGGAATTAGATTAGGCCCAGGGGCCTCTGCTCAAGAATTTCTCAGCTCCTGCAGTACTGACATTTTGTGGTGAGAGCTGTCCTGCACATCCTAAGTTGTTAGCCTCTCTGCACTGGATTCCTGTAGCCTGCTTTTGAGCCACAGCAATCAAAACTGTCTCCATACAGCACCAAACTCTTCTAGAGAATCACCCATCTACTAACACTGGGATTGAGAAACACTGTCCTGGCTGATGAGCAAAAGCTATCTAGCTAATGTATAATGAAGAAAAAACTGATGTTGAGGAACAAGACAAAATACTAAAATAAAGGTTGTCCTCTAAACAACTACTGTCAACATTTTAACAAAAGATAACAGCTATCCTCAGCATAAGAAAAAATTAAATATAAGGCCAACAAAGTCTTGAGCATATAAGTAGCACTGTGTATATGGTGGCAATTGCTGATTCAGACTACAAAATTACACCCCATGATTAAGTACAGGGAGGCTCACATGTAGTGGAAGGTGCAGCTAAGAACTTAAAGAAAATATTAAAAGTAATCAAATCAAGTCTATTTTCAAATCTCTAAGCCCATTCTACAAGAATAACTCTTAAACAGATTATTTTACAAAACAATAATGTGTACTGATAAAGTAGGAACATATAGATAGGATTCCCCATCCCAGCTCCAGCCATTTTCTATCTACATGACAACCTCTGTGCAATAGTTACTTTTCTAGAGATGCAAATAATGTAACCAATGTAAGGACATCAGCCTTGCGCCTGACACACTATCGGTACAAAAAAAAAAAAAAAAAGCAATCACCAGGAGTTAGACATGTATTTTGCAAACATGCTACTAATACAAAGTAGAACACATTGCCTAACTAAACTTAGAAAATAAATAGAATCTAATCACAGTTAACTAAAAAAAATGAACAAAACCCATTCTTACAAAATGCATGCCTTAAATGCCAAGATTTACCTTCACTTTTAAGGCAGAAAAACAGTTACACTAAAGCACATACATGATTATAATAAAAGAAAAATATAAACTTAGCTGCCTTTTAAAATCATTTTCCACTTGAGCTAACTCAGATATATTTCCCAGACTTTTATTGAAAAATCAGTCAACACATCATTCACGTGGGTGAAACTTAAAATTCACTTCATACATTTTCTGTGAAACCTAATAATCAGGTAGAGGAAATGCAGTTTTCTCACACATACCCACAGCCATTTGGAGCTGCTGTTTTGCCTCACAAAAGTTGTTTTCTAGCCACAAACTACTACAAAGTGTTCAGACCTTTTGGCACCAACACAGAAAATTGCCCTTTTCACCCATTCTCCCACAAAAATGCAGTCAATTTCTAGGCGAGCCCATTTCTCAAGCAAAGTTTGGCTCCACAGAGCCAAACACACACAATTTTTCATTTAGCAATATGAAGGAATCCTAAATATTCCACATGTTTGTGAAGAAAACAGAAAGTAAGTCACCAAAAACATATGAGGGAAAAGTTCTTATTAAATGAACTCATGAAGTATACTACACCAAGATTTTAAATTTGTAATCCATTTCTGTTTTTTCCAAATTATCAAGGATCCACTGGTAACATGTGAAGCCATTTCCTGACCATACACTACCACCGGCTTCCACTGTCCTCAAACTGCCCTGTCAGATAACTAGTCAAAGTAAGTGCCATGCACATAATTTACAAAAAAAATTAACATGGGTAGACCCACTAACTTCCATTTGAATCTGGAGTTTTTCTACAATCTTCTACATCACACAAAGACATCTGAGGAAGTCACAAGAACAAAGCTTAAGTTCCTCTCGGCTTTTCATTCAGACACACAAAAAAATCAATCCACATTTTTCATTTAAGGAGAGGTGAAGGTAGAAGGTGGCAAATTACCAACAACTGTAACATTTAATTTCTGAAAACAAAGTCAACATTCTTTTAAGTACAAAATTAAAAGTAATACTTTGAAAATCAGGAATTCCTTTGTATCTCATTTGGCTTAAAATTTCACAGACTAATCACTTACTAAAAAGATAACGAAACCCAAATGGTAATAAGGCATCTATAGGGGCTCACAAAATAGTGCTATATACTACCATGTCCTAGGAGAATCAAAATTTAATCTATAGACCAACTTTCTGTGAACCAAGTTCAAACCTTGAAAAACTTTTTTAAAAATTCACCAAGTATTCTCCAAGAAACATTTTGCCTCCAAAGATGACTTGCAACCACATACAAGTTCCAATAATGATTCAAAGGCAACTTCTCCAAGAGGGTACAATATCAGAAACTCTCAAGAAATCACACACATAACAAACGATAACCAAAGAACTTGGATTCAAGTACACTAGAAACATTATATTTGATTGAATCAAAGATCATCGATATAATATTTTTTAGTCAAGCGTCCAATGCAAACATTAACTTAAAGCATGCTCCAGTTTAGGCCAGGCATGATGGCACACACCTGCAAACCCAGCACTTCAGAGGCTGAGACAGAACTGCCCCAAATTCAATCCGGTCTGGGCTACAGAGTGAGTTCAAGGCCAGGCTGGAACACATAGCAAGTCCCTGTCTCAAGAAACAAAAACAAACAAACAAACACGCTTTAAGTTCAGAACTCTTTTCACTTTGAATTATTCCAGTAAAATAAATCCTATAGATGATTCAGGAAGAAATATGGACAAGAAATCAGGAATTCACATCAGACATTCAAAGGAAAACACTGGCACAGCTATTAAGAAAAAAGATCTGGCTTGCCTGTATGTTGCTACAAAAAGCCACATCTTTTATTTTAGGTAATTCTTCCAGTTTAAGCAGCTAGTGGAGCAATCACTAATTGCAAACATGCTTTCCTTCACTGTTCACTTTAACCAAATGTTACTAAATTAGTTTCTTTTCCATCAACAAATCAGAATATCAAAGAGATTTCACATCATTGTCAGCTTATCCACATCTTCAAATGGTAATGTTAATATTTATGAGAATATGTTAATACTTATGAGAAAATATCTGTGGAAAGAGAAGACACCAATAATGTGTATTGGAGACTTGCTTTGGTGAGCCTGAAGTCCTTTTGAGTGCTGTTCAACAAAGCGTAAAATAGCCTATGAAATAATCACTAAAAAAGCCAAAGCACACATTTCTGTCCACATCATACAACTTACTGTCACCTAAGTAAAATAACAACAGCAAAATAGCTGCCTCTAGGTTATTCAGAGGTCTGGCAAAAGATAAAGCACTGGGGCTCACCACTCATAGATTTTTGTTCCATGCTGAGAAAGTTCAAAGGAAAGATTTACTTCAGACTTGAAATAAATGGGTAATTAAGTAATCTCTGTGCTACTGTTACATTTTTAAATTTCTCACATTAGGAGCTTCATCTTAAAATAAAATTCAACTTTTCTAAATAGCACCAGAGGTTAAAAAAAAATAGACTTTGAACAACTTCTATCAGCTCTCATCAACCTCTACCCTACACTCAATTAATAGTATTACAACCTGTAAAAGTGCACACTAATAATGACAAACAAGAGAATGAGCAAGAGAGATGTTTTTATTACCAAATGGGTTTTCTGTATCTGTATTTGCACACAGTATGGTGAACGTGTTTGGTATGAAAGGATCTCTGCTTGGTTTCCTTTCATTACGCCAGAAGCACTGAAGGCCCTTCATGTATCTAAATGAAAAACGCTGGACATTTGGCTTCAATAAAGCCGGTGCTTTCTTGAAGATGGGTTCCAGTTATGAATTGTCCACATTTGTGTGCTGGAAAGGGTGAAAAGGGCAGTTTTCTGTGTTGCTGCCAGTGGATGAACAATCCACAGTACCCTGTAGCTAGAGAACAACACTGCTTAGAAGAAAACTAACTTCTATACTATTCTGGCATTCTTATGCAGAATAATATGACGTTTTTTCTTCATTCTGTTACACTTTTCCAATAGAATCCTCCCTTGAAATTTTAGTCATATTTTTTAATGATCTCACTAGTGAAAAGAATGTTTAAAATAATGCTGAACTGCTTAAATTTTTTCTGGTCTTCTCCATCCACAATTAACACAGTATTAATGTTTTCTGGGTAACTTGTGCAGGAAGCTCTTTCTGAATTTATCTTGCAAATATTTATTAACCACTGAATAGGAAAAAAAAGTCACAGCCGGGCATGGTAGCTCATGCCTGTAATCCCAGCACTTGGGAGGCAGAGACAGGAGGATTGCTGAGTTTGAGGCTTGCCTGGACTACATAGTGAGCTCAGAGCCAGCCTGAACTACAAAGCGAGACCCTATCTCAAAAAGGAGGAAAAAAAAAAAAGTCACAGATACACTTTCTACCAATTTATTCACTAATACCAAAATGAGTATGAAAAACCCACAACCCTTAAAAAAAAATCAAATAATGGACAGAAACAGAAATAACAGAATTTTGAGGATGGAAAGGGACCAAATGATCCCATTTCATAGATGGCTGTTCTGTACACTGAGGTTTAAGAACCACTAAGTCATCAGCCTCCAAATGAAAAAAAATGGAAATCAGTAAGCTACTACTTACTTTGAAGACTCATTTGATCTCCTCAGTTGGAAAGCTGTATAACATTTAAAATACCACTGCCCTAAAAACCTATTTCCTTATAATTTATTCAAGAATAAACTTGCTGCATAAATGAGGCATGCTACTTAGACATTATATTGTGTGCTGGAAAAATATACAAAACTACTATAAAAAGATTGAAGCTAGAACTGGAAAAATAAATTCAGTTGCAATCACTGTGGTTAATTTGAATGAGATTAAAAATCCTGTGGATCCGTTACCTCAAAAGTGAATAGAGGGCCGGAGAGCTAGCTCAGTGGTTCCGGCGCCTGCCCCGCAAATGCAAGGTCCTGAGTTCAATCCCCGGTAACCACATACAATGCTGGGCACGGAGACTCACGCCCACCAGCAATCAGCACCACATACCACAGTGCCGGGTGTAGTGGCTCACGCCTGTAATCCCAGCACTTGGGAGACAGAGACAGGAGGATTGCTGAGTTCGAGGCTTGCCTGGGCTACATAGTGAGCTCAGGGCCAGCCTGAACTACAAAGCAAGACCCTGTCTCAAA
>PVIC010028890.1:0-22826 GCA_004025085.1 Thryonomys swinderianus
GAATTCAGGGCCTTGTGCTTGCGAGGAAGGTGCTGGAACCACTGAGGTAAATCTCCAGCCCAATGTTTATCTTTTATTGATCTCTAGGAGTTCTTTCTATGATAAGGGATTTAGTCTGTTTTAATGTCTGTATCTTCCTTCATTATATTGTTGTCATTTAAATTTACTTATGGAGCCATATAGATGTCATAATAATTACTGATGGGTTAAAATAGATCAGTCTTTTTCTTTATGACACGAGTCTCAACCAGTGATAAATATGTTTCCCCAGGAAACACTGGTGATGTCTGGAAGTATATTTAGTTGTCACAACTTGGAGGGATGTATTTTACAGCAATGTTGTAAGGAGAGATGAAGGACACTGTTAAATATCTTATGATATCTTAGGAAGACAAAGAATTACCTAGGTCAGTATCCATAGAGCTGATATGTAAGGCTTTGCTTAGTTCTGGTGAGAACTTCATCAGTTATTGCAAAGGCAACACCCCATTGACCTAAGAACCTCCCATTAAGCCCTGCCCCTTAAAGGTCCCACTCCCTCAACACTGCCACATGAGGTCCAAGTTCCTGTTCCGAATGCTGGGGAGACCAGCAGCGTAGAAACAGTAGCAGTCATATGCTTCATCAGTGTTTGTGATTCTCTCCTGGGCTTCACTGGCCTGGGTTTCCTCAAATACAGTCCTGTTTTCCCGGGATGCCTCTACCCAATGAGCATATGTATAACTGAGGGAGAGGCGGACTCTAGTTGGCTCAGTTTTTCTCGGGAACTTTGGAACACAGCACCAGTGCTGGCCGACTGACAGAATTCTAAATCATCACACCTGAGGGGGTGTTCATATGTGCTACTCCAGGCTTTACTTAGTGCCCTGGGATGTGTCTGGCACAGATGAGAGAGGTGCCCTGAGTCTCTGAGCCCCCTGTGCAGGTCAGCTCCATTTCCCATCAGAAAACTGGTGACCTCTTCTAGCTGGAAGCATTCAAGGTTGCTGCCCTGGTTTTGTTGAAAGCTGCTACTGTCACTGTAAAAGAAACTGGCTCTGAGTCCGGTTCATAATCTCTTTACACAGCCACAGTGATCAAACCCATTCCCTCTCCTGGCATTTCACCTTTTAAGCTAGTTTAAAATAAAGTGGGGGACCTGTAGCTCACTCCAACAGATGATTGTCATCCTTGATGTGTGCAGAAGCAGGGCATGTAGCTGACTGTTGGATTGCTCAGAGCGAGGCCAAGAGATATGGCCCAAGTCTCCCACTGACTTCGAGCTCCCTGAGGGCCAGGGCTGGGCTTGGGTTGTCCCTGATGCCTGATGCATGACACACTGATTGCTGATGTGTCAAACCCCAGTCAGAATGAAGCTCACAGCCCTTCTAATCTCCCAGAATGGCCCCTGGGGTGGGTGATATAAGTGCACTTCCTATCTGCTGTCCCCAAGGTCACAGAATGGACATATAAACACTTTGATGCAACTGTATCAGCTTGGGATGATTATATTTAATGAGAACCTATGGCTTTTTACACCAGTTTTACACCTGTTTTAAGTCAGACCTTTCATTCTTCTATTTTTATTAGTATATGTTTGTGATACATAGCACATTCACCACTGTTATATATTCATATCAACTCTTGATCCTTTTTATTTCCCCTTCTTTCCCCTTCCTTCATTTTCTCCTCCTCCCCAGATCCCTTTCCCATTTCTACAGAGCTACTTCTTCCCTCTTTCCTACCATCTATCTTTTATTTTGCTCTTTAAATTATTTATACTTTGACTTTTTCATGTAAATGAAACTATATGATATTTAACCATCTGTGTCAGATTTATTTCACCTAGCACTGTGGTCTTAGAGCACATCCCATTTTCTAACAAATGAATCCATTTTGTCCTTCTTTATGGATAAGTAGTATTCCACACACATACAAATTGCTCCAGTTATACCTTTTCTGAGTATCTTCTTGGAAGAGGTAAAGTCACCATACTGTCATGCTACACACATGCCCATATTCATGGCAGCACAAATCATAGTAGCTTGGAAGTGGCCAATATGCCTATCCTTCTTTTGTCTGTGTGGTGCTGCCATCCTGGGAATTGGGAGGAACATGGGTGGCAGATAAGTCAGGAAAAGAGGCCCTGGTTGAAGTGTCACACATACTGTGGCTTTCTTGGAATCACCAGTCCCAAGATGGGCAGCCACTTTTGGGCCGGTTCATCCGCACATCTCAGTTCTGTACCATGCCCTTTAAATGACTTTGGTTGGAGCAAAGATTATTTGATCCAGGTAACAAGTCTTAGGTAAATGTGAAAAGAGCAGTTTTGAGTTACCCTGTGATGAAAAAACTTGGTGTAAATATATGGGCCCATGGAAGCAACGAACGTGAGCATTGAATCAATGAGTCTGCTGATTACCTGTGAGCAGAAGCCATTAACCCATTGGGTCTCTTTTTACTACTCATTACAGTGGGTGTTACAAAGGTTTAATCGTTTTTCTCCATTGTTGGAAGCCAGAAATTATAGTCATAAAATATCACCTCTGAAATTTTGAGTATTCCCAAAGTCAGACCTATTAATTATGATATCTTGCCTCATTAGGCATTTTGGCAATTTGATTATTACCTACTTATAGTTCACACTTAATGGGGCTCGAGAGCAGCAGCGACCTCTGAGGCAGGACTTTCTCTAAGCTGACTTTTGCACACAGCCCTGCGGAGGGAGCCAAATGGATAGAGATAGTTAATTACGCCTGGATTTTGCTAAAAGGTTAATCTTTGCATTTTGCCTCCGTTGCTGTGAATTAAAGCATAACTTCTAATGCAACTAACCTGAGTGATGGAGATGATCATGGCATGGAGTTGCCATTTTTTGTGAAACGACTAATGTCCAACCAAGGAAGCAGCGTGAGGATGAAGTGATCATTTTCCAAAGCGATCAGGCCCAGGATGCAGCTCAGTGGCTCTGCCCCTACCTGGTCAGTGTGAGATCCTGAGTTTGATCCCTGATGCCAAAAGAAAAGGGAATCAGTGCTCCTAGAATGTGTTTAACTCTCTGTGTCGTGTCCTGTTCTGTGTGTCTGTGTCTGTGTGTCTAGGTCTGTAACTCTGTGTGTCCATGTGTGTATCTGTCTATACATGTATTTGCATATGTGTGTGTCTCTGTGTACCTGTGTGTGCCTCTGTGTATATGTTCCCATGCCACACACTGCTTTGAAACTCTTTAGAAATCTGTAAAATTGGTGCACAGATTTGTACCCCTAGCACTGTCGGAGGCTGAGGCAGGAGGATTGCAAGTTCAAACCCTGCCTGGGGAACATAGAGACTTAGTGAGATACTGTCTCAAAATAAAAACTAAAAGAAGGCTGGGGTTGAAGCTCAGTATGAGGCCTTGGGTTCCATCCCTAGCACCAAAAGAAATCTGCACTCTTGACAGTTTACCTTTTGGTGTTGCCCTCCTGAGGAAGCATTTCTTCTGCCTCCCATCATTCACTCTTTGTCGAATCCCAAGTGCCCCTGTACACCCCGCTCCTGGTGGCACTGCTGGTTCTGCCCCATCTCCCTTCTGGCTCTTTGCTCTCTTATCAGGTGGCCCTGCTTCCTGGAAACTAAGGTCGGACACTTGGGGGGACCTGTCCTTGGCCCCCGGGTCTGTCCACCAGCACCTCTGCTCTGCCCACTGCTGTGTCCAGCTCCACTAAGTGTCTCCGGGTGGCTGCTGAGGACAGAGCAGCTGCAGAACTGAGGGCCGGCCGCCCTCCAGGGTCCCTTCCTCCTCCTGCCCTGTGCTGCGGAGGCTGACTCGGCTCTGCCCTGCTTCACGTCTGGGACCCACGGAGACAGTCTCCTGTTATCAAAGATTAGCACCTGACTCACTCTCAGAGGGTATCTGGGCCTTGGGCACCCTGACTCCATTTTCCACAGTGGCACCATGGAAGGGCTCTGGCTGCTTTTTGTTTATAAAATCTCTCCTGCTTCCCTTTGTCCCTACCCCTCACCTTAATCCCCTTTTCTCCCCTTACCGTTTCATCTAGGAGCTCCAATGGGCCAGGTACTGGAGTTGGGAATATTCAAGTAAAGAAAACAGAAAAGAAGGAATCTGATCTTTCAAGGCCTTCATCCTAGTGGAGAAAGATAGAAAAACATATTAGTCTTTAAAAACAAAACAAAACAAAACACAGCAGATCTTTGGGACAAAATAAAGCAGGGGGAGAGGTGATAGCAGTGGGGATGGTGGGACTGCACTGCCCAGCAGGGTGTGGGCCAACTGCATCCAAAGCTGGGGGAGGCTTAAGCAGCCCTGAGGAGCAAAAGTGCTCAGTCGAGGCAGTGACCAGTGCAAAGGTCCTGGGGCAGATGCTGCGGGAGGAGCAGAGAAATAGCAGAGAGCTCAGTAACCTGCTCCCTGACAGCAAGAGCAGGGATGAGACCGGAGAGATGAGGGGCATCATGGAGCTGGCAAGCGTGTGAAGACTCAGTGATAGCCAGTCTCTTGCTTGACATCCTTGAGCATCAGATATAAAATTCGGATCCTCTACAAAGCGAGACCCTGTCTCCAAAAAGCAAAAAAAAAAATCGGATCCTAAGCGTGCCCACCTCGAGGGTGGCGGTGAGGATACTAGGGTTGTGCGTGACACTGTTCACCACAGCGCCAGTAGCTCTGTGTGCCCAGCAAAGGCAGGGCACTGCTGTCCAGTACTGCGCCAGGCCACCAGACAGGGCCTGCAGAGGCAGATCTGTGGCTGGTGCAGTGCCCGCGTGGCCGCCCGCAGTCAGTGCTGCCCTCTCACACCTGCATTCCAAAAAGCCATTACTTTCATTGCTTACAGAAATACACCCCTGGCCTCCTGCCTTCCCCCCAGGATTTCGTGTGTTCTGCATGATACTAAGTGGACGTCAAACGCGACTCTGGGCTGGAATTCGGATGCGGCACCACCGAGCCTTGTCTTGTGGTGGCCGTGATGGTCACTTTTCCTCTGCCCTCCTGTTTCCAGCAGTGACACAGACTCAGGGCGGTGCGGGGGCAAAGGAGCTGGGGACGGTGATCAGCAGCAGGGTGTGTGACAGACACGTGTGTGGGGGAAAAGACACGTCGCTGCCAACCCTTGCGGAGTCCTTCCCTCCGCTCTGAGCTCACACCCTGCTCTTGCCACGTCCCGAAGCAGTTCCACGAGTCCGCTTCTGTGTGTTTCTTTGTACTGCCGTGGCTGCCTGGATGTCCCGAATCAATTACAAACACGGTCATTTTGACTTGGAGAAGAGCCGGGAGCTACACAGCGCCAGGAAATAAGGTAGCTTAGGACACGCTGTTGTGTTCTTGAGAGGCTGCCTTCCCGTGCGCTTGGAGGTCGCGATCACCTTGCTGTTGAGGACATCTTGTGAAGATGCTCAGGAAGGAGAACTTGTAGAACTCCTGCCAGAAGCGCTTCAAGCAGGAAGCACTTTGAAGGGAGACTAATGGCGATATGTCTTCTACAGTAGTAAATGTTTTAAACTGAAATAGTCACCGTATTTGTCAGTCACCCTGTGTAGGTAACAGGCCTGGTGCCCTTGACATGGCAGGGCAGGAACCTATCCTCTGAGCATCTCTTGGGGGGCTGTGGCTTAGCTCTGCCCCGGAAGAGTCCAGTGCCCCTCCAAGGATGAGCTGGGGTGGTGTGCAGCCTCAGGGACCCTGTGGTCTCCAGAGCAGTGATGCTTGTGGTCGTGAGGCCTCTGTTTGAGCTGTGTGGTGGGCCGTGGACTCGCAGTCACATCTGTGTTGACCTCTTGTGATGCTGATGTGCTTCTGCTTTTTTAATGCAGATATTGAAATTTATTTATTTTTTCTTTTTTTAAGACAGGATCTCTCTTTGTAGTTCAGGCTGGCCCTGAGCTCACTAGGTAGCCCAGACAAGCCTCGAACTCTGCAATCCTCCTGCCTCTCCTCCCAAGTGCTGGGATGACTGACGTGAGTCACCACGCCCCGCTTTGTGGCATGTGGTACTGATTGCTGGTGGATGTGAGTCACCATGCCCGGTATTGTATGTGGTTACTGGGAATCGAACCAGGGACCTTGAGCTTGCTAGGCAGGCACTGCAGAACCACTGAGCCAAATCTCTGGCCTTTGAAATCCATTTTTGTGACTTAATCACCTTCAAATTTTTAAAAGTTGATTTCAGAAACATCATTTTATTTGTTCACTGTGTTCTAGTTAATTAAATCTTTCTCCTTTGTCTTTATTCTTGACGCCCCTCCTGTGAGGCCTTCTAAAAATAAATTAGATACAAACCGACCTCGTGACTAAACAGGCAGTTTGTTTCCTCCTGCATCACATGCTGCTTTCCAAATATCGATCACTCTTCTGTTTATTTTAGCTTTTTTTTTAAGGCCTTTCCTTCATTCCTTGATGTACAAGCAGGGCAGATAAGGTCCCTGTGTCCCTGGAGCTCACATTATTGTGAGACAGAAAGAAAGAGATTCAATTTTACCGTGAGGGAATCCTTCCAGACACTTGAATAGAGATTCCTGCAGAGTCCAGGAAGAAAGTATTCTAGGCAGAGGGCCAGCAGGTGCAAAGGGCCCGGGGTATGCATGAATGTAATGTGGACATAACTCTTGGAGTCTGAGAAAAGCAATAAAAATGGAAGACCCGTCAGTCAGCCGGGGACAGCAAGAGGGACAGTTCTAACAAGACAAAGGCATGTGGGAGAAAAGGACCAAGGAAAGTAGGAGGAGCATCATGGAGGTTTTCGTCTTCTTTGGGAGGAGTTTGGGCTTTCTTTGGAGTTGACAGATTGTAAACATTTTAAATTATCAACTGTTTCAATATTGTCTGCAGAGACCAACCTTCTCCCCTTCCTTGAGAGTCCGCGAAGAAACTGCCAAGCGATAGCACAAAATTAATGTGGTATTTTAGGAGCTTCATCTGATTCCATCCTAGATCCCTTCCTGTTTCTTTGGAAGTCTGCTGGAAGTTGTTTGATGAAGGTAATTTGCAGAGCAAGGAGCCATTTCACCATGTGTAGGCATTCTGTCCAACACCGTTTATGTATGTGAACTCATTTCAACAAGAAAATGGAGGTCCCGTCGCTCTGTTTCAGTCTGTACTGATTTCCCTTTTGTCATCAACTACAAGAACCCAAAGGTAGAGTAGTCAGAGATCTAATTTGCTTTTATCATGGAAGAAATTGTAATTGAATAGCACTGAGCCCAGGCTGGAAGCCGAGGGGCAGGTTTGCTCTGCGTCAGGTTCCCGGCACCTGCCGGCAGCCGGGCAGAGGTCAGCTGGGAAGGATACAGAAACAAACCGTCTGCTCAGAACATAAATAATGACTGGCGTGTTATTGTCCCTGCACTGCAGGGTTATATGCTCTGTAATCAGCCTCTCGAACAGGATAAAAATTTCCGTAAAATTCTGCCCAAGTCCCCCCTCACGCTGTCTTCGAGCTAGCGCTTCTCATGTAAATGGTTGGAAACATTTAACTCAATGGCATCGCCTTGAAAAGTGTGGCTGGTCAGGGAGGAACTTGGGAGAGACAGGTGGCCTGCGTGTGGGGCAGACACGCTGTGCAGCCGTTTCCTGCTGGAGACGATCCCAAGGTCTAGGGTGGGACAAAGAGTCTCGGACTTGGGTTATTAACGCAATTCGTCATGAGCCACAGCTAAGTCTGTCAGAGTTGGTTCTTCCTTAACGAGTCCCAATTTTAACCATTGCTGCCTTAGAAAATTCCTCTAGACCCTGTGTTCCTGAAATCAGTGTTGTTTTGGACTTGGGGTTCAGGGATGCTACCCCCCACTGTGTTTTCCCTTGCGTGGAACCTGTGGTGAGGTTAACAGTGGGGTGACCTTGGACACGCGCATCGTTAAAGACGTGCTCCACAGGGCCAGCGTTTCTGCGAGAGCCCTAGCTCTGAGACAATGAGCGCATCTCCCAGCGATGGCCCCACTCTTCTCAGGAGGACATAATTGACCCATTTATGGTCTCGTTTCAGCTGGTTGCAGATCCTTGTGCCAGCAGCCCCTGTCACCATGGCAACTGCAGCGGCAGCGGCAGAGGCGATGGCTACTTCTGCATCTGCAGTGAGGGCTACGAAGGTCCCAACTGCGAGCGGCCTCTTCCAGGGCTCCCAGCGTCAGGCTGGCCGGAGTTCACGGCCACTGGGGGGCTCCAGCCTGTCCCTGCGACCCCGGAGCCTGAGGTGACCCAGACCCGTTCACAGGCGACGCTGACCCTGCCAACGTGGCAGCCGAAGATAGGACAGAAGGTCGTAGAAATGAAGTGGGACCAAGTGGAGGTGAGGTTGCTGTCTGGCATCTGTTTGTACATGGGAAATCCAAAGTGTGAACATGACCTCGGGAGACTGAGAGAAGCAATAAAAATGGAAGAGGTGTCATTCAGCCAGTGGGAAAAACCGTGTGCCTCCCGTGTTGCCATCTGACCCTGTGTGTACGATGGTTTTATAAGCCTAAAAAGAGATCACAAACCCAAATATGAGTGAAATCATTTCCTAGAATGATAGACATATACGTTCCTATGAGATATCATAGCTCTGGGCATAGAGAACACAGTGTACGCGGTGTCATAGATGTGTATGATGGATGTGTAAATAAAAAATGTAGTACAGTAAGAGATGTACTCCCACTAATTCCCCCCACAATACCTATCCTTGCTATTGTTCTCACCACTTTCTGAAGCAGCCCAAAGTTCTCTTTCCTGACTGCTTTTGCAAGATGTGTCAAAGATACAGTGAGCGCTGCCCTGGAGTGTCATCCGATAGGAAGGCAGCTCGTAAAACGATTGCAGGGGGTCCCGGTCCACCTCACTCACAGGAATCTGGGACTAGGAGACCGTAGGCTCTTCCCCAAGGTGGAAACGACTATGAAAGGTAAAGGGTTTGAACGGATTTAGAACATGGAGGCAGCCTTGACTGCACAACAGAAGACACTCATGAAGGACTTGTGTAAGTGTTTCACAAACAGCAAGTGCCGTGGGATAAGTGTGTTCAAAGTGAAGTCATTATTTTAAGGGAGATAAACGCCCATGTGTCCTTTATTGTAATAAGTTTAAAAACTTAAACATGAGCCACACTTTTTCAAGCATATCTCCTAAAGGAATGTTTTCACAGCAGCTTGCACTGTTAACTCGCTTCCTTGCTGGAGTATGTTTTAGTCTGTCTGGTTTGCTGTGATGTATACACCTGCCTCTGCCTATCCTTATATTTCGTAGATTAAATGCAAAAACATCATCTCGATGTATCACAGTTAAGGAATGTGTCTAGAACTTTCTCCTACTGATGTAAAATAGGTAGGCAGCATTTATTTTTTTATGTTCTTGGGCACCACCCAGTCGACCCACTTCTTTTTTAGTGCTGCACGGTTTGTGGAGACCACGTCGGGACTGCAGGGCAGTGTGTTTAGCCTACCTAAAAAACTGTAAAACTTGTTCTGATTTCAGACTTAATAAGTGCTTTGAAGTTATGGTTTTAATATCTCTTTGCTGGGTGACTTGAAATGTGAACTAGATTTGATTCCAAGTATATCGAGGAAGCATGCTTTACAGAAAAATTCTGCCCAACCAGGCCTTAAAATCTATTTATTTAAATTCATGCTATCTTATAGCTGAGAAGTGTAAAAATGAAGAGTTTCGTCTCTCTGTCATGTTGTGATTTCTCGGGCTATTTGAGAAACAGGTTAAAAGTGCTAGTGGAGACCGTGGGGTTATGTTCAGGCTTCCTCTTGTCATGATGTGACAGTCCTCTAGCAGCATAAAATGACTTGGAGCCTTAGAGTGAAAATGTGTGTCACAGGGCTCCATTGTGCAAGTTGCACTCTCCTCTGTGGGCATAGTGGCGGGTGTTAGCCACAGGAATGAATGACAGAATGTCCTGGAAAATAACTTCCAGACATTGAGCCTAGGTTGACACAGCTGAGAATTCCTGTCTCTGCAGTTAATTCCATAATAGCAAATACGCTTTTATATTTATCTATTTATTTGGCAATACTACATATTAAAGCCAGGACCTTTCCACTGATCTATATGTCCAGCCTTATTTAGTTACAATATTTATTTATTTATTTTCATTTTGAGACAGGGCCTTTCTAAGTTACTAAGTTGCCCAGGCTGGGGTCAGACTTCTAATCCTCCTGATCCTCCCAGAGGGCTCATATTATAGGCTCACACGATGGCTAATATTTTTAATTCCCCTTCATTTCACTCTCACAAAGGAGGCCAATGATCATGGCCTAGAAAGAAATTGCTCACAAGCACCTCATAGACACAGCTTAAGTGTCTGCAGTGTGCCCTTCTGAGGAGCACAGCCTTCCACACCAGCTGAGCTCCCCTGGGACACGAAGGCTTATGCCCACTTCCCTGGGGTCCTGTCTGAAAGCTGGCCTCTGCCCTTTCAGCGTTCAGTCCTGGTAGACAGCAGGCTGGCATGGAGCGGGAGTCGAGGGCTTCTTGTTAAACAAAAGGCTGGAAACCAGGGAGCACAGCCCGGGTCCTTTCTCAAAACATCCTCCTTATCCATTTGAATAAGGCTGGGAGTGGTAGACTGCTCTTGGGCAAACTGCTCTCGGGCAAGCAGCTGGCATGGCTGTCCTTTTCTTGCAGATTCCTAAAGCTTCACGTGTCTGCTCTCTAGTCAGACCACAGCATCAGCATTAAAAGGCACAGATGGGCTCTAGCTCATGGAGCTGCACCTTAGGATATTCTCTTGTACTGCGGTCAACCCCAATAACCTATCTATGTGCCGGACTTTCTTGCCCAGGTGATCCCAGACGTCGCCTGTGGAAACGCCAGTTCTAACAGCTCTGCGGGTGGCCGCCTGGTGTCCTTTGAAGTGCCACAGAACACCTCAGTAAAGTAAGATATTTTTCAGTTCAAACCTGTTAGATGGGTTCATATTGCAGGGGGTATCTATCTGTGTGCTAGGCCCATCACGGGTCAGTCCAGTGAGAGCCACAGACACAGTCCCATGGACATGTGGGCCCTCGAGCTGAATGCTGGAGCAAGCTGCCCACAGTGGCGCGGTGGAGTGAGGGTCAGGTTGGGCTGGAGAGCGGTCGGGACACTGGCTTGCATGAGTGTGTGGTGAGGGAAGAAACTGAGACAGCTGAGATTCCCAACCAGCCACTTCATCTCCTACTGCCGTTTGCTTCCCAAATTCTCATCCTTTTAGATTTTAATGGACCATTGGTCAAAGCTATTTGTGTAAGTTAGCCCAAATTTAAAATCCACATATTACAATTTTCTTTTAAAAAGCAAGTGGCTGAGAAGAGTGTTTGTTTTAATTTAGGCTCTTTCAAATGGCAGACTGTGGGTCGTCCCCAGGTGAGACAGAGAAGAGCCAAAGGGCAGTGACTTTGGGGACTGGCACCTGGCATAGGTGCTGTACCTGGGCTCAGAGCTGCCCAGGGGCAGGCAGGGGATGAGGATGGAGCCTGACAGGGTTCAGCCTGTCCAACACACACACTGCTGTCCTTTCTTGTCATTAATGGCCACCCTCCCCACTCCCCTGCGCAGTCTCTGGGTCATTTCCTGTCCAGCTTTGGGGTGTTAGAAGACTGGCAACCCTGACTGAGCAGCTGGATGCCCTGGGTCCCTTGTGAGTGCCCAGCGGGCACTGTAGACCTCTTCCATGTGCCTTCTCAAAACTTGCTTTCCAAACTGTAGCCTCCAGAAACCACTGGAAGAGTGGTGTGGCTATGTTGTCTCTGCACCCCTCTTTCCCAGCCCTGAAGCCACTCTGGCAGGGAAAGAGCCAAGAAGGGCATTGAACTCCTAGGACTCTGGAGGACCTAGGTCCCCCCAGGCAGAGCTGGAGCGTGAGCCTCTCCGAGCTCCACCAGCAGGGGGACCCCGGTCCTAAGGGTTTCATACTCTGTCTGCAAAAAGCTCTGAGGTCCTGCATTGCTGTAGGGAAGGACCGAGGAGGTCCACCTCCCAGCCCTTCTTTGTCTAGACCATGTTCATGCCTCCATGTGTCTTTCTGAGTAGTCGTGGTTCCTTTTTCCTTTCTTTCCCCCATCCCAACAAACCTCACATTGTCCAAGGCTCCCTTAGCTTGCTGAACTGCATAGAAATAGCAGAGTTTGACTCAGGCCGAGCATGATAAGGATGCTGCCCGATGTTTGGAGGCCTGGAATTCACAAGTGGTGGTTCCTTGGCCCTATACTTCCACAGACTCATAAATCCAATCATGACCCAAAGCTCTCCTGAATCCCTGGTGCCAGGCAGGAGCTCTGTGCTGTGGGGGCGGTTGGGAGTCAGCCCTGAAGGCATCTGACGCCCTTTGACCCGGAAGAAACCCAGTCCTCTAGAATGTGGGACAAGTGGCCACTGCTGGGGTCACAGGAAGAAGGTGGGCTCTCAGAGAAAGGGAGGGAGAGGGAGAGGGAGACCTCGTTTGCTTATTTTGGTGATATCACTTGGTGGCTGTGTTGGGCCACAGCACACATTTGTAATGAATGTACGCATCAGGATTTGTTTGTAGATTTCAGTGTGGGCTTTCAGCATTGTTAAAATGTGACTCAAGGGTGAGGAACTCATCTGTCCACTCATGGTGTGTGTGGAACCAGGTAGGAGAGAGATATGTATAACAAGTGTGAGGAAACTTGAGTGCCCCGTGATGACACTAGTTTATATAGCCACCCCCTAGTTTCCTGATACCTCTGTGGATGTATTCAGTGTCTTTATTTTTGATTTGATGAACTGATAGTAAGATGAACTTCTCTGAAAGGGATGGTACATTTGTGTCACTCCTGTTTTCAGGATTCGGCAAGATGCCACTGCCTCATTGATACTGCTGTGGAAGGTCACGGCCATGGGATTTCAACAGTGCTCCCTCATCGATGGACGAAGTGTGACACCCCTGCAGGCTCCCGGGGGCCTGGTCCTCTTGGAGGAGATGCTGTCCCTGGGACAAAATCACTTCATTGGTGAGTTCCAGAAATCTCAGTGCCCTGTAGGACTCAGCCTTGACTTGGTTTTCAGACCCAGTAGACTGGGAATTTTGCCCAGATAATATGAGTTCTGGATGTTAATGGTATTTCTTTTACTTATAGTTTTACTTATAACCAAAATAGGTTCTAACAAACAGTATAATAGATTCTAACATAATATTGCCAGTAGGGTTCAAAGTAGGCAGGGTGTAAGCTCTGGAGCCCAGAGACCGTTTTCTAGCCCTCTCCAAAGGGCCCTAGGTGTGTCGACTTTGTCATTTAATGATTAATTTGTTTCTGAGTTTTCCTCCTGATCCTTGTTCCCTTTGCTGACTGTCACCTCTCAGAGGAATTTAGGGAGCTCAGGGACAAAGGCTCACAAGGGACTTTGCACCTTTGAGCCACTGAGCATGATGTGAAGGGTTATGGCTCTCTCCAAGTCACTTCTAACTTCCTATTTCTTGAACCTGCCTCTGTAATTTATCCTTTTCCCTATTCATTTCCTGTAGAGTAGAAATGGAGGTGAGTATTCTCCCTGGGGCCACCCATGCCCATCCTTAGGGCTAAACTTGGATGTTTTGCTGAGGGCCAGCTTCCCGTGTCCTGCCTGCCACCTTTCTCCTTCACTCTGGATGGAGAACTGTTCATGCTGGAACTTGACACTCTGGACCCCAGTGTAGCACTATGATCAATTACTTCATTAGACTTGTCCCATCATATAGCCTCCATGTGGAGACACAAGTTCAAGTTTAGAATCCACCAGTCCAGGGTAATACACCCAAGCAGTGTCTCATCCCGTTCTTGACACTTTTTCCTGCCCAAATGTACACTCCCATAGTCTTTCCCTGGAGAAATGAGTTGTGTGTGTGTGTGTGTGTGTGTGTGTGTGTGTGTGTGTGTGTAACAGCTACTGGCTTTCAGGGGATTTTGGGAATGTTAAAAGAGATAATGGCTGGGTGTGGTGGCTCATGCCTGTCATCCCAGCACTCAGGAGGCAGAGACAGGAGGATTCCTGAGTTCGAGGCTTGCCTGGGCTACATAGTGAGCTCAGGGCCAGCCTGAACTACAAAGCAAGACCCTGTCTCAAAAAAAAAAAAAAAGAGAGAGAGAGAGAGAGAGAGATAATGAATGTGCAAGAAAAAATACACAGGTAAGAATTATTCTCAGGTGCTTTATTTTTTTTCTTGCGACATACTAAATATTTTGTAAATGGAAAATATACAGTAAGGCTTACTCTCCAAGATGTGTTTGATACAGGTATCATAATGAAGATAAAGGGATTAAGAAAATGCTAAGATTCATATAATAATTCTCTCACTTCATATTTGCCTGACCTTCTGATGATAAGGTCCTTTTTCAATCTTTGGAAATCCAGCAGGGAGAATAGGGATTTTATTGGGCAGAGAGAAGATAAAGATAATTCAGTTTGGGGAATGGGTTTGGCTGGGAAAAGAGGAGAGAAGATTTAATTTCAGATCAGGATTTGACCATTAAGATAAATTCGAGAGGATCAGGAATTGTACGATGACGTATCATCAAGGCTTAAACTTGAATATTACCTCCAACACGGTCCAAGGAAGTGTTTTGTACTTCGTATCTGTTGTAATGATTAATCTAACGGCAAATAGCTTTTGCTATTTTGGTGGTTTTATACCGGTCTTTGGAACTTTTCTTTACTAGATTAACTGCTCTCAGACATGGAGCTAATATTTCAAGAAAATGAATGAAGTATCACTCTTCTTCTTTGAATTGTCAGAAAGGTATCAGAAGACACCTACTGGAAATAGTAGCTGACATTTTATTCTGTTTTTAGTTGTAGCATTGTTATAATCTTACATTGACATTGGGAATGTGGATGGGATACTGAGATTTTCCAGTGTTCATACTAATGTATTCTTTTCAGATAGGAGATATTTTGAGAATTCATGTACAGTTTGAGCTTATTTTGGTCACCAAAAATTTCATGGAAACACCATCTTTGCATAAAGCATTATTTTTAGAAGACTGATTAAAAATTTTTCCTATAATAACTGCCAACTTAAGGAATTCATGACCCCAAATTATACTTTAGATTATTGCAAGGAGATAAGAATTTTAAGCGACATAATTTATTTCCATAAACCATTATTTTTCTTTTTTGAAATTTGTGGTATGAGTTCTTTTAAATTTCCCAATAATGGTTTAGTGGACATTTTCTATGGCTTTATAGTGGAGATCAGTCTTTTTTGGGGTGTACCAGGAGTCAAGGTCAGGACCTTGCACTTGCGAGGCAGGCGCGGTAGCCCCGAGCCACATCTCCTGCTGGGAGACCACGCTCTTTCCGCGCCAGTGTCTGGAAAGGGCATGGTAGCTCCTTTCACCTGGGCCTCCTTCCGTAAGATCATCGGCTGGGTGCCTGTAGCTGCCGGCTTCTTTCTTTTCATCTTAAAGAACCTAAATGTACCTTTCGTAATCACTGTGGAAGCCTGATGCTTAGTGTGCCGATGTGGGTTTAATACTTTTTGTTTTGTTAAAAGAGGATTTTATTAAAACAATTCATTTTCACAGTCTGCTTCTGCAGTCATGAATACGTTTTAGTGGAGAGCAGAGGGATGGTTTCGAGGTGTGGAGGGGCATCTCTGGTGCTGGCACAGACGGGGACATGTCCACGCAGAGTACAGCAAAGTTCCCATGGTGCCGGAAGCACGTGGAGCAGCCATTCGCTCTTGCACCTCCAGCAGTTCCCACACACGGAGCTGACAGCCAAAGGGGAGGGATGGTTTCCCAGCAGCATCTGTGGGAGATGTCTGTGAGTTCTGTCAGCAGAGCTATGCACTTATTTATTTATCCATTCAATTTTATAGGTTGTGCTATGAATTAAGGAGTGTTGGATTTATTTATTTTTAACTGATACAAAACATAAAAATGGTGAAATGGGGAGCTGGTGATGTTTTGATACATGAGTGCACTGTGTAATATTTAAGTCAGGTTGAACATCTATGTCCTAGAGATCGGTTACTCTTATGAAGTTTCTTGCTGAGAACCTAATGTTCTATACACTCCAGATGATCATAAAGTGCTTATCTTTGGCCCATTTTGGTGATCCTGCATTTAATTTTCAGCAGTTTTCCTTCATTACCATTGCCTTATTAATATTTATACTATTTCATGCAAACAGAAAGATGTAAGTCTTCCAAAGTGTGTAACTTCCCACTGTGCCTCTCCTACCAACCACTTCCCCTCTTGTTGCCATCACATTTTGCCTCTTCTGCCCTCTACTTAATTATCCTTTCCACTTTTTTCTAAATACATCTCTTACAAATATATTGTTTTATGCAGTGTTGGGGGAAAAAAACTAAATGGTCTTTGTTTCATGGAGACTGCACCATGGAGTACGCCAGAGGTGCCCATTAGCTTTCTGAGTGATTCATTTGCCCATAGTTTGTGTTTCTAGAGAGGCAGGTTTACTGATCCAGCTGTATTTCCGTGAAACACATGGCTTGTCTCTCTTAAGTATATTATTATTTTTATTATCATTATTATTTTTAAACTTGCAATTGCTTGGATTTTATCAGAGGTGAGGGTCAAACCAGCCTTCTCTGGGCTTGTCTCTCTCAGAAACCTTTGAAGGAATGTTTTTGCCATTTCTGCAGGGAGAGAGCCCCTCTGGGGATCTTCTCCAGGTTTATTTCTCTCTTCTTCCCTCAGCCATGGCTCTTCTCACTTCTGCATGGTTGACTGTGGCTCTGCCTGCTCATGCTCCCCACTGTTCCTGGAAGGATACCTTGCTCTCAAACTCTGTGTATCTCAGGCCACAAACTATTCAGCCATAAGACTTTAATGTAAATTCTCCTTTTGTGAAGTCTGTGTTCATCAGTTTTCTGTTGCTGTGACAAAAGGCCTGAGGAAACTGATTTTAAAGCAGAAAGGCTGATTTTGGTTCCTGGTATCAGAGGTTTCAGTCCTTGGTTGCCTGGCTTCACTACATTTAGGCCTGTGATGAGGCAGAATCTTGTGACTGCAGGAGGGAGCCAAGGAGCAGAGGACAGAATTGCTCTGGAACTTCCTCTTGTTTTTGTTCTGCCTGGGCCAGAGACTATTGGGTATTCAGGGAAGGTTGTCCCAGTCATTCTGTTTGCTGTTCCACATGCACAGACACACCTAGAAGTGTGCTTTACTAATTTCCTTTGTGTTTCTCTATCCAATCAATGTCACAATCAAGGCTAACCACCCTAGAGTTTTTTTATAAGGGCAATGGTTTGCTGAAGGGTCTACAGCCTCCTCTAATCTGTATAAATTTTTACAGAACGAATATTCTCTTGAGGAGCTCTCCTGCTTTTTCCCCATGTCTCCTGCTTCCTACTTGCTGAAAGAAACCTCATTTTTTCCCCTCTAATGATCCATATTTGTTGTTACCCTTTTTTCTTTGAAATTATTTTATTTTTGATTCAGCTCATCTATTTTTCTATTCTTTCATTAAATTGGCCTGGTTTCATATATTTCCTTTTTTCTCTTTCCTCATTTCACTATCCTGCTTATAAACTGTTTTTTTTCTGTTGCCTTGATTTGATAAACATCTATACTAACCTTTTTAGTGGTTTCATGTCTAATTTATATCAAGACAATAATTACATTAGAATATTTAATCTAGATTACTGGCATTTGTTTTATGTCCTCCTTAGACACTGCTCTTACAACTTTAGGTCCTTTTGAACAATTGCAGGGATTTCAGTGGCCCAGGACACTGCCAATAGGATAATTTAAGTGCAGTACTAGAAACTGACAAATGCCCATCACAACTGGAATTAGAGTTTAATCTCAACAAGCTTAGAATAGAACTCTGAAAATCTTATCCATCTTCCACCACCTCTCATCTTGGATAAAAACAAATTTAAATCAAGGTTCAAGATAAGAATTATTTTTGGGAGGTTCTCTGTTCATCCTTCAAAGAAAGAGGAGACAGTTTTTGATCTGATTTTTTTTGAGACAGGGTCTAGCTTTGTAGTTCAGGATGACCCTGGCTCACTATGTAGCCCAGGCAAGCCTGGAACACAGCAATCCTCCTGCCTCTGCCTTCCAAGTGTTGGTATTACAGGCATGAGCCACCACATCCAGCACTGTGGTATGTGGTATTGATGGCTGGTGGGTGTGAGTCACCACACCCAGCACTGTATGTGGTTACTGGGAATCAAACTCAGGGCCTTCCGCTTGTGAGGCAGGCACTGGAACCACTGAGTTAATCTCCAGCCCTTTTGATCTGATTTTTAAGACAAATCTTTTGGAGTCCCTTGAGAAAGCATTATTTTCTGACTCCTGACTCCTGTCTTTTCTTTCTGTGTATTCCTATAAGCCTTATCCTAAAAAAAATTGCAAGTTTCAATAGCAATTTAGCTGAAGTTAGAGGTTTCATCCTGTGTAGCTAAGGAAGAAAAGGATTTGGGCAATACTTAGACATGGTTTCAATAAACAATAGGGACAAGAGACTTTACTAACCTTTCATTGTGGCAGGAGTGCTCTCCAAAGCCATGCAAAGTGAGGGACTAATACTCTCTTTTTTGTGTGTGTCCGTTTCATCAGTTCAGGCCTCAGGTCTCCCAGTGGAAATTCCAGATGTTGATCTCAACACAAGAATCCTTAGTCTCTTACTGTAGAATGAAGAGGATCCCAGAGATGAAAAAGATGGCCTTGCCTCTCCCATCCACTCAGCTCTTCGGTCTTGTTGCTGATTACCAACTCCTGTGACTACTTCCTGAATGTGGGTCTCATGTAGGGCATCCAGATCCAACTCCCTGTGGGGTGGCAGGGAAAGGGGTTGGGGAGGGAGCAGTGGGGATACACTAGACCATGTTAGTAGGGAGGATTCTCAAGTGGTCTGAAAGATGCATAGTGCACATTTGCTCTTATTTAAAAACTGAACTAACAGTTCATCCAGTACAGCTGCAAGAAGCATAGGCCCCACTTATCTCTCCTCTACACACTCTGGCTTCAAGTTATATTTTTCCTGCCTCTAATGTCCATTTAAATTTACATTTTACCATTTAATGGCATGTATTTCCTCTAAGCCCTTCAGATCTTATAAAATGAGTTAGAATTTGAAGAAATAAGATAGAAGGGAGGAGACTTAATTTTCAGAATACTTTTTACCATCTGCTTTGATAACCAGTTCATCGATTATGACTTTTAGGCCCATTAGCATGGGGACAAATGTTTGCAGCTTAGCTTTGACTCAAGAAAACTGGGTTCATTCTCTGAAATTTTTTTGTTTTTAGTTCTGGGGATCAGACCCAAGGCCTGGTGCATGCCAGACAATGGAAAAGTTGCTACTCATCTGTCTTGACCCCTCTTTCCTGTGCACATGCCGCTTTGGGAGCACTTTCAAAATGCTTCTTTCACTGTCATGTGCCAGGCCTCATGTGTCACAGCCCTCGTGTCCAGGCCCTTCTCCAACAAGCCCGTGGTACTTTGTAGCTTATATTGGTGGAAGTGAGTGGAGAGCACATTTGCCATCCAAATCTGGGCTTCCGGGGTCCTGGGGCCCTTGGTTTACCTTAAACAGGACAACAGAGCAACTAAGCTTTCAACAGCTTTCAGGAAGGACCTCTCAGTTCCTTTGGGCATAAGGTCCTGTTGTCTTGAGTGCCAACATTGTCACCTGTTCAGCTGTTGCACTTTAGCAAGCCCCATTTTGGGGATCTAGACCCTGACTTTGTCAAACCCAGAAGTTTTGCTGTGCATCACAGCTCACTTTTTGATGCCTGTGCCAGCACGTGTCGTGGTTGCATCTTTCTGACCTCCCAGTCTTATGGTTAAATGGCTTGTCTTCCTAAGCAGAGGGTCACCTAGCCGCAGCCCTGCAGGTCTTTTGCATGTCTCTCTCTCTGTATAACAGGTATCATTTTTCCTTACTGTGAACTTCGACTATCTTCTCTCTTTTATAGAATCTATGCCTTACCAACTGTCTAGTTCTTTCCTCTACTAGCTACCTTTCTAGCAGGCATCACACAACTTGATGTCTGGATTCATTGTCTTCTTTGTTCTCTTCCTGTGTTTTGTTTTGCTGGTTGTATATCTTTAGGGTGTAAACTTCTAGAGAGAAGGGACCATGTCATTGCTTCTTGCAAGTGTGAGGCCCACACATTGTCACCTGACTGACTCATTTTGGTTCACACCTAAGTTACCTGCTCTGTAGATGCTATGGGAAGAAAATTTCCTACTGTAAAATGGTAGTCTTCAGAATTCTTTGAAGATTTTCATAACCCACCTCTGTGACATTTAAATGCCCCTTTTTATTACATTAAAAGTATTTTAGAGGATCAAATGAAAAAAGAAACAAAAGAAAGAAAGAATCTTTTCATCATTCTTCTGGGAATGTTGCATTTTGTCCTTTAAGATAACTTGCTCTGAGAGCTGGGAGTTAAATAGTTGAAGAAAGTTTGGAAAGGTTACCACCTATAGAATCATTAACATCTTCTTTTGATGAAAGCTGAAGACTTAAAAATAAAAATGCAAATGTTTCACCTTTTCATGGTCATTTTAAAACTGCAGTTGGATAAGGTCTATTGAGCTCCCTATAATAGAGGGGAAAAAAACTCCAAACTTGGACATGTTCAAATAAAAATTAGTAGTTTCAAAAGAATATAAGCAGAGGGGCAAAACTCCCTTGAACAGTATAATTTATTTTAGATCAAATTCTTTTTTTCTTTCTTTTTGAGACAATGTCTCAATTTGTAGTTCAGGCTGGCTCTCAACTCATGATGTAGTCCAGGCAAGCCTCGAACTCAACAATACGCCTGTCTCTGCCTCCCGAGTGCTGGGATTACAGGCATGAGCCACCACGCCTAGCACTGTGGTATGTGGTATTGATTGTTGGTGGGCATGAGTCGCCATGCCCAGCATTGCATGTAGTTACCGGGGATTGAACTCAGGACCTTGCGCTTGCAAGGCACATGCCGGAACCACTGAGCTAACCCTCCAGCCCAGATCAAATTCTTACAGTTCATGTTTAATTAATTAGAAGATTTCTATGAAATTTAAGTTGTACTTAAATTGAAACCACTTTTCAATATTGACATTTGGGACTATTTTTTTCTTTTTATTATTAAATATTAGGATTAATGTATATTAGGATTATTTAAGTTTATTGGCATTAAACTTCATGTCCAGCTTCTGTCTTCCTAAGTACTGTCTTGGTGAGCATCATTTCTTTGTTGGTACTTATTGCTTGAGCTGATAAACTGGAATCATGAAGCCCTTCCCCTAGACATCTTAGGCTTGGAGAGCCTGCTCTGGTGGAATTGGGGCAAGTGACCTAAGATGAATGATACGTCTTTCTTGCCCTCTGGTCTAATACAGATCTGATATCTTCTCAGAAGAAATCTAACAAGTTCATCAGGTGATTCTTTGCTACACTTACAACTGGGAAAACCCTAGGAACTAATCAAGAAGAATCAGAAAACCATAAAGCCGGTCTGAGCACAGCTGTAAGGACTATGATGTAAAGGACTGATGTACAATTGAAGTATTTAAGCATGAGTTTCAAAATTTAAGAGAGCAAAATGATGTTAGATAATTCTGAAATGTAAGCTTGTGCGTTAGTGGAGGGGCTTCTTGGGACCATAGAGCAAGCTCTAGGTCCATCCCTCCCTCTCTCTACTTCATTCTCTTTTCCTTTCCTTCTGCCTTTTATTTAAATGAATATATACATGCAGCACATTTTATTTACAGATCAATTTGGAAAAATTAAATTGTGATTTTTTTATATATCTGAATATTTCTTATTAAATCTGGAAAGAAATATCATGTTAGTAAATTTTAATTCAAATCTTATCCATAGAATTTCACTAAAATATTTTTTAAAAACTTTTCCCTGCTTCTTTTATCTTAGAGACAAACCTTCTCAGGGCTTTTTTTTTTTTTTTTTTGCCAGCTTACCATCAAAGGTTTTCTTAGCTTCTATCAGTGTAAATTTCAACTAACAAAGCAATTTTTAAAATTGTCTCTTTTACAGCCCAATTTCTTCTCCGCCAGAGTGCCTCTTCTCTTTCTTCTTTCTAAGGGGATGGAGTGGGAGAGGGGAAGATGGAGCAAGCAGGAGCAGGAAGAGGAAGAGAGAAACAAGGGAGAGAGAGCCAGAGAGATGGTGCAGGGTCAGGAGTGGATTTCTCAGAGTTAAACATACAAAAAAAGTATATATACTTTAGAAAAAGAAAAACATGTTTTAACTATCTTAATACTAAATTTATTCAGATATCATGGTATTAATCCAAGTTACCCTTGGCCTCTCCGGTTAAAACAGGTGCTAGAAAGGTGGCCATGAGCTTCTGGATGTTTATTAGTATGGTGAACAGCTTCTCAGGTAGCCTTGGTCCTTGAGATTGCTGCACATGCACTTCAGTTTCTTCTTTAAGGGCCAGCAGTGCAAGGGTTTTCTGTGCTATATGATGCCCCCCAGGGTCCCCCATACAAAGGTAACAGCATCATGTTTTTCTTTTTGTGAAATGTTTGTACACTTTTTTGGTGGACTCTGTGTACAAACCTCAGGGACAATGGCTTTCTTGCAGAGGACGAAGGTTATTTTCCAATTTACTTTCTTTCAGAAATAAAAGACTCTATTGTTTATTCCTTACTATGAAAGTAATATGTAGAAGACAGATAAGGCAAATTGAGCTTTTCTTTCTCATAATCGCCCACCCCTGCCCAGACAGTGATACTGTTCTGTGGGGTTTCCTTGCTGAACTCTTCTTTATATGTTGTTACATATGCTCATGTATATACTCTCATGTACCCACATGTGCCTGCACACACACAACTATATTTTTTTAATTGAATTCTTTATTGGTACAATTTATATACATCTCAAAATCACATATAACATTGGGAAATTTGTACCAGTATATGCCACAAGTTAATTCTCATTTTTACCCATATCCCTACCCACTCCC
>PVIC010028891.1:0-22827 GCA_004025085.1 Thryonomys swinderianus
AGTACAGGTCACTAAATTACTTGGAGCTTCACAATCAGATGTCTTATGTCTACCAGCACCCAACATGAAGTCTTTGCTCTTCTCTTCATCACTAATAATGACCTTTATTGTTACATTTTGCCCACACGAATAGCCCAGGATTATCTCTTCTTCTGCACATCATTTTACCTGCCAAGCCTTTTTGGCCATTTCAGGTGCTATATTTACAGTTCCTTGAGACTGGAATATGAATGCATTTGTGGGGAGAATACAGTTCCCTCTACTGCAGTAATCAGCGGACTACTGCTGCATGCTATCCCCACATTCAAAAGATGTTGAACTCTCATTTTATTGACTTTGAAAACAAGTGCCACATAAACATTTTTCATCTTACAGCAGTGTCTTGTTATGTCACAGACATCAGAAATCCAAAAATGTTTACCAATGAGGAAGTTTTTCTATTTTCATGGACAGTCACGTTTCTTTGTAAGCAGCTATTAAATTTAAAATGATGACCAGTGATCTCAATGAGAATAATTTGAGCAATGTAATGATCAAAATTACAGATTGGAGCAACATTGTCTTACACACCCTAGAATGGTCAAATGATAAGAAGTCAGCAGCAGATCAGATAGCAAGGAGTTGACAGCTGTCAAAGCTCCAAGTTAAGACTCACAGTGTACTCCTGAAAATGCTGGGCAAACAAAAAAGTCTTTGATAGAACTTGCTGAACAGTCAAAAAAAATAAAACCAACCCACTAAGCTCAAAGTATAAAAAGTCAGTATAACTCAATTATATGCCTTTCAATTACAAAAGTCTCAATATTGACCAATAAACTCTCTAAGTTTTACATTAAAAATTACAAATTGTGAATGTATCATCATTTCAGATTATGGAAAATGTAACTCTGTGTTATATCAACGTATTTGTTTAAAAATGTAAAGGCAAAGTCACTTGCAGGCATAGAATCCCTCCAATTTTCCAACCATGTCTTCACACACTAACTGAAATACATTGAACTTTGGGCTTTTGCTTATTTTAAATTCTCTTGTGTAATAAGAATTTCCAGCAGGCAAAAGATTTTGTAGTCATTTCCACAGAAGTATCATATTGCACAATCTGCCAGTCCCCCAAATCCTTGTCTTCAGTACATACTCTTTTCCAGAGAAGCCAGTGATTTAACACTGTCTTTTACCATAATGCAATATCAGTGCTCCATTCCTGACTCTACACATTGCAAGCTGAGAGGTATTTCATGCGGGAAATACAGAGCACCACAGAACTCCTCACATTACACCCACCCGTGAAGTATATGAAAATATTTTAATAATAACATAGTCATCTATATCTATATCTAGTTTAACAGAGCATGACATGTACTACTATTTTTTTGCATTTTAATATTAACCCATAAATATATATGATTCAATATTTTCCCATTTGCCTTCCTTCTATGTAATAATTCATAATATATTTGATCCAAAAAGATATTTATGGAGTTTTATTAGCATTTTTGCATACATCATAAAAACTTTTTCCTAGATGAAGTTCAAAATTATAATTTATTATATAACATATTGACTGATAAAGATTAGACCAATGCTTTGAACACAGTGGAAACAGCAAATATGTGGCATGAACCTGTGGAAGAAAAAGAAAGGAAGGGAATATACCAACCAGGAAGCAAATTTTTAATGACAGAAAGATATATGTAAAAACAAGTTTAGGTTAAAGCACATAAGGGAATAGACTGGAAATAGAGCTCCGTAGTGGAATACTTCCCTAACAGGTGTGAACCCATGAGTTCAATCTCCACCAAACACAGAAAAAGAGATACAGACAGACAGACTCAAAAACACAGGGATAAACAAAGACAGAGAGTGACAGAGACTCAGAGACAAAAAGAGAGCGAGACACAAAGAGAGACAGAGAGACAGAGATTTCAGCATATCAAAATAAAAGAGAAATACCTCTTCTTCATCCTGGTTGATACCAATTTTAGGAACTTCTCCTTTAAAGCCAAATTGCATTTACATGAGTTAAAGATGGATGGTTTGCATGCTAAATGTTTTGAATATGTCATTGACAGGAAAACCTGAAACTGAGAAGAGAAGGGAGATGTTTCAAGGACCTGTCATGGGTCTAAGATTTAAACGAGTCCTGTGCACATACCAGGAAGCCATAAAGTACTCATAATAATAAAAATGCAAGCTATGTGGTGTGTGCATCATGCTGCAGTGACTCAGCACACATGTTAAAGGTGGCTTACAGTAAAATGGGACCTTAAGTAACAAAATAGAGGAGAACCCAGAGTCTCACCATGTACATTTCTAAACATATCTATAATTTTAAGAAAGTGAAAGATGATCATGGAAACATTTCTATCTCTTCTAAAAGGAAAAATTCCCTTTGACTGACATACTCTTCTACCAGTGCATGAAGCACACTGCATAGTGGATTGTTATTCCAGTCACTCATGTCTTTTCTTACAAACTAACTCAGTATGCTTAAGAAAATTCACTTTTTTTTTTTTTTTTGAGACAGGGTCTCGCTTTGTAGTTCAGCCTGGCCCTGAGCTCACTATGTAGCCCAGGCAAGCCTCGAACTCAGCAATCCTCCTGTCTCTGCCTCCCGAGTGCTGGGATGACAGGCATGAGCCACCACGCCCAGCACTGTGGTATGTGGTATTGAATGTTGGTGTGAGTGAGTCTCCATGCCCAACATTGTATGTGGTTACCAGGGATCAAACTCAGGACCTTGCACTTGTGAGGCAGGTGCCAGAACCACTGAGCTAACCCTCCAGCCCTTCACTTCTTGATAATGTTTTGAAAATAATGTCTTGTTTCTTTTAAAAAGTTGTCACACCTGTTTATAAATCAGATGGTGTGATGCTCATTCTTTTATATTAATTTATTCATAAGCCTGACAAATACTTATTTAGTTCATACGAGGTGCTTAATAAAATATAGTTTTACCTTCAAAAGGTCTCATCTTGTAGCATAAGAGACATACGTAAATTAGTATAGTAATTATGTATAGAAAGTAGGCATATAAATAAAGAATGATTTCTGTCTGCATAATTTAGATACACCGATAGAAATGTCTCATACTGGCAATGTTGTAATTTTTAATATTAACAGGTGCTATCCAACAAATCAAATTTAATATTCAGCCGGGCGTGGTGGCTCATGCCTGTCATCCCAGCACTCGGGAGGCAGAGACAGGAGGATTGCTGAGTTCGAGGCTTGCCTGGGCTTCATAGTGAGCTCAGAGCCAGCGTGAACTACAAAGCGAGACCCTGTCTCAAAAAAAAAATTAATATTCATTGCATGTTGTGTGTTAATGTATAGGGAAGTGTTGTATTCAGGCTCCCTCTTGGAATTGTTGCATAATAGATAAAGCAAAGGAGTCACCATAAAAACCAATAAAATAATATATTTGACAAACAATATTAACAATTTTGGAATTTTGTTAACATAGTTAAACTATCAATACCTTTTATTAATGTAAAGGGAGGAGTCCATGGTGATTGATAAAACAAATAGTGCCATCTACTGACCCCACAATTCTGTTACAAATGTTTTCATAAATATGTAATACACATTATTTTCCTGTGTGATAAATTCATGGTGTCTTCATTCATTTTATATTCTGAATTTCCCAAGAATTTTTATTCCTCCAAATGACCACCTTAAAATCTTAAGTTCTTCTAGCTGATGTGGAATTTACATGCACTTAAATTAAATGACTGCCATCTTACAAAGTAATTGTCATTAAGATGTCATTTTATAAACATTGCTTTGTGGTAAGAGCCATGTAATGTAAAAGAAGTATGCCTGTATTTTTCGAACATGCAATACACATAGTCTGCAAAAAACTGCATACACACTTCAGGAAAAGAAAAATAGCATAATGCTTTTTCAACAGATGGTGTTACCCTCTTATGGGGAACCCTGAGGATATCGTGTTTCCCAGAAACCCACTGCACTACCAGATCTCAGAGAATAAATTAAAAATACATGTGCACAATCTCAGTAACCAAAGTTACTCAAGCAGCAGTTCACTATACTAATAAATACGTGGACGCCAGTGGCCACCACTTAGAGCACCTCTTGTAATTATAGAGACCAAAGGTAACCAGTGTTAATCTCATGATATCACAATATATTTATCATTATTTACACATTTTTTCCTAAAGTATGCATACATTTTTGGTAGACTCTGTTATAATCAGAACTACAAAATCACACAAATGAAATTAATTGAACTAAGGTAGCTAACAAGAACATATCTACTAAGTGATTAAAGAAATAGCAGATTGTATAACTTTAACAAAGGAGAAGCTATAAAGTATATTAAAATTCACTTACATAGCATTTTAATTCACATGTAATTTCATACAGAGGGAGTATTGAGAAGCATTATGAACAACACAAGAGCAATTTGAGAATAATATTACATACTGTATCTAAATACACAAATCTTTTTCTCATGGTGCTGAGGATTGAACCCAAGGCCTCCTACATACTAGGGAAGCGTTCCACCAGTGAGCTATATTTCCATCTCAGATTAAATATGTTAAATTTCAAAGGCAAATATGATGCACACTCTCTATATTTGAAAGTTTGGGGAAGCAGAAAAGAGAAGGAACCTTTGTCCTCATCCGTAGTATCTAGTTTCTAGAGGAAGAAGAGACTCTAGAGCCAGAGACACAAGCCCAGGGAGTTACCCTCTCCAGTGGAACAACTCTGCTCACCTCTGAGTCCCAGGTGGGGTTTTGGGATGATGTTACTCTGCACTTTGTACCCTTTATGTCTGCATCAGCTGCAGCTTCAATGCATTAGGCTGAAGGGGAAACCAAAGTAGGAAACGCTGACTGATTCCTGTGGAAACTCTGTCCCCTGAATTCTGTCCTTGCATACAGTTTACTTAGATCACCGGTTGCCCTTCATAATAGATGGGAAATATATGAAAGCAGAATATCAAAATAAAATTAGTCATACATTTTAATCTTATTCACATTATAATAGTCTTTCAAGCCAGGCGTGGTGACTCATGCATGTAATCCCAGCACTCGGGAGGCAGAGACAGGTGGATTGCTGAGTTCAAGGCTTGCCTGGGCTACAGAGTGAGCTCAGAGCCAGCCTGAACTACAAGCGAGACCTTGTCTCAAACAAACAAACAAACAAACAAACCAATAATAGTCTTTCAAAGCAGTATGATTTTTAACAATCCATTCATCTGTGTATACTGTTTTTTTTTTTAGTTAGAATAATTTTGCTTAAAAAGAAAAAAGAAACAGCCTATACTTCTAGGTTTATGCTTTATCAGGAAGGATAGATGGTGTAGAGGGATAACATAATTATCAGAATGTTGTAAGAACAAGATAGGTTACATTTATAGCTGCAGGCCTCTGTACTGTAGAAAGATTGTCAATACCAACTTGTCCTTCCATCATGTGGTCAAGATGTGGAGAGGAAATTGTGGGAAACTAATGAGAAATAGCATTAATTTTGAATCTTAAATAGCAAACACTTCTTTTTCCATGAAATGGACATTTGCTGAAACACAGCCAACCTCACAGTGACACACAGGCAAACTGAACTGCCAGGAAGTTTGTAGCATTATGTCATCTATCTTAAGCCAAGCAAGATTTGTGTCAGATACAAATGAGTAGTATATTTTTTTTCTTTTATACCTTTATTAGTGTATACCGGTAATGCATATTAATGGATTTCATTTTGATAGACTTACACAGCACTTGTACATAACATAATCATCCAAATCAACCCTCTGCTCTAATCCATCTCGTTTCACATCGGAAATATCTACAATTAATGTTATTCCTTTTCAAACTGAAGTGAGAAAATCTTAAGTTTTTTCATATGCATTGACTAGTCTAGTCTCATTTGCTTAAGATATATAATAAAAGAATTCTACCAGTCAAAAAAAAGTGAAATGATAACCTAATTTTAGTCCTCATGACATGCAGACTAATGGCTAATACTAGTTCACAATTCTGGGAAGCTCTAAATATTACCTTATATAGAAAAGAAAGGCTTGAAACAGGCTTGAATTAAAAGTTTCACGTGGGAACATTAACTTGATTTCAGTAGGTAGTTTATGAACGTAATCACAGCGCCTTTTAAAAGAGTGAAGCAGAAGAGACATATGCAAAGGGGGAGCCATGTGAAGGCGGAGTGGACAGAAATTCAAGGCCCAGGGTCACCCTGATTTCCGACCTGGGTCCTTCAGAACTGAGGGAATATATTCCTGCCCCTTCCAGCCACTGATGTGAGGGTTACATGTTATAGCAAGAACAGAGAACTACTATACCATGTGCGACTTTCTCTAATACAGGTTTCTCTTTCATAATAATGAACACTGTTTTGATAGCTCTGGTATTACCTGGATCAGGTTAACCCCTCTGCAGAATGAGTCAATTCCTTTGCTTGTTTTCTCCCTAAATAATACGTATCTCTTCCCACCTTGTTCTAACCAAGTAGATCCCTTCACATGGGAAAGCATTTAAAGCCTGGGAGCTGGATGTTTCTTCTGACTGGAATATTTTTTCTTCAGATATTGTAATGATTATCTTTCCTTAATGCTTGGATTTTCAAAATGTGTCTTCTCCCTGAGTATATTAACACCACTCTCTGATGTTTTGTAAACTTCTCACCCAAGGTAACAGTGGAACTTGCTCTTTTTTTAAGGAAATATAATTTTCATTTCTGAATTTTTATATAATTTACAAAGTATGCTTTTACATAACCATCATGCTCCATCTAATATGTAAGCTTCATGAGGAATAAACTTTATCTTTGTTTCCCTGATGTACTTCCTATGCATAGAACAATATTTAACAGATATCAAATTTTCAATAGATTTGTTTCCTTGAAATAAAATATTTTTAGAAAAAATGTTAAAAATACCTTTGATTTGGATTTCTCTAATGGCTAAAAATATTAAATATTTCTTCATAAATGTGTTGCCCATTTTTACTTCTGTGAAACATGTCCATTCAGTATATTAGCCCATGTTTTGAATAGGTCTTTTGTTCTGGAGCAAATACTTCATATTTTAAATTCTTTATCTATCTTAAATATTAATTATCTATTAAAAGAGTAGCTCATAAATTTTCTCCCAATTGCTAAGCTCTCTTTTTATTCTGTTGAAATTTTTCTTCACTATACAGAAGACTTTTAATTTGATATAATTTCATATGTTGATTCTTTACAATTATTTCCTGTGTATTAGAGTTCTCTTAGGGGAGTCTTTCCTTTGCCTTGAACAGTTTCTTTTGTGTGATTTTCCAACAGCTGTAAAAATCTATTGTAATAAGGTAGAGATGTCAGCAGTCTGAATTACCCTGACGTTTAGTTTATCCATCAGTTCAAAGTGATATACTGTCAAATTTTCTTATGTTTATTTTGATTTCTGCCCCATGTCAGCCAAGGGCTAAGGATTTATTGATAGTGCAACATAACATGAAATATTTGAGGTGTATCTGGTTATCAGAGAGGCTTATAGTTTTTTTGTAATCACTTTAGTCCTAAGTGGTTCAGCAGGCCAAAGTCTCTCCTGAGCAAAGCAGGCTGGAAGAAACAGAGGGACTGAGCTTTACAACACTGTCATGTCATAAAAGCTGCATAAGCCAGTCAGGCAAATCCCCAACAAGGAACTCAAAAATCAATGTCTCTAAAGGAAAATGTTTGACCATTTTCCACATACATTGGATAACATCTTTAGAGAGGTAAATTTCTTTTGTGGACACTTAGTTGAAAATTTCCCTGATGTATTAATAAGAAATATCAAGAGAAATTCCTGTTTCTTTATACTCAGAGACTGAAGTACCAAAAGGTTCAGTCCTCTAGGTTAAAAAATATTGCTACTTTTTAAATTTACCATTACAATTCTTCTTTCCCCTCATTACTTACCCTTCCACCCCTATGCATATAGGGGCAAGGGGTTGTAGGTTGAGTAGGAGAATGTTAAAAAATGAGAATTAAGTTGTGTCATATACAAATTCTCAGTGTTGTGTGTGACTGTCATGTGTGCATGTAACGTATCAAAAAAGATTCAAGCTTTTAAAATAAAAATTGCTACTATGATGTATAAAATTGGGAAGTTCTGCTCTGCAAAAGAATGAACTCAGCAAGACCTATACTCTGGGGGGAGCAGGAGCCAGCATAAAAGCATGAGGGAGAGACGCCATCCCCTCAGACTTGTGGGGAGAGAGGGCAGCAGCGGGGCTCTGGTGGCACCCGAGCAGTCCAAGCAGCAAGGCTGGGAAAGACAAGCCCGCGAACACGGTGGGCTGAGGCATGAGAATATGCACGACACCAAGTGAATCCAGTCTTCTGATACCATTTTGATTAATAGCCATACTTTTCTGTTTTCCAGAATGACTGAAAAACCTAAATTTTAGATTTGATTTAAAAAGTGTTTTAATGTGCTCAACCTAGACATGTTTTCTCCTTTGTCCTTCAGAAGTGCATTTCAATAATAAATAGATCTGACCAAAGAGAATTGTCTTACTTTTTCTGAGGAATGATGTAATTATTTAAATTATAAATTAACACCATGTTTTAACAGGTTTTGAATATTATTTTTGGAAGAGGCAAGAAATGTATCACCTAGTTCTATTTCAAAGAGGTGTCTTTTAATTTATGTATTTAGAATTTAATGGTTAAAGAAAATTCTTTCAGGGAAAGTTACAAGCCATAGAACTTCATATGTGATAAATGAGGAAATTGAAGTGTTTTAGAAACTTAGAATATAAAGAGTTTAATTGAAACTAAATCTAAGACCTTTACCTAGCAAGACCTTTAAATTTGGGGAGAAATCTTCAGTAGAAAATTTGATTTACACATAATCATATGAAACCAAAGATTACAGAAATCAACAAGGACCCATGGAGGAAATGTTATTCATCAAATTTTTTGTTTCCACAATAGTATCTACTTGCTTCAATTATGTAGAACAGTTTACATAGTGTTTTGTTTGTGCTTGTTTTGAGTTTTTGTTTGTTTGCTTGTTTTGGTACCTGGGATCGAACTCAGGACCTTGCACTTGCAGGAAGGTGCGGTGTCACTGAGCTACTTTCCCGGCCCATCATAGGTGGAAATGATTACCTGTCATGGAAAAGAAACTGATTCTACTTTTCAACAATTATTTTCAGTCTCCTTTAATAAATGTTATTCTATTCTAGTGCCAGTTAAAGTCCTTCTGCGTTTGTAACTCTGTTGTGATGCATTAACTCATAATATAGGCTTAAAATCAAACTCGTAACATAGGCTTAAAATCATTTTAATGTTTCCTATTTTCCTGTTTTGTTTCTTCATTGTCCCTAGTCTGATCTACTATAACTGGGTTATTTTTAGAATTAAAAGAGGTCTAAAATTCTTTCTGATAAAAGTTTAATGCTCTCCACAGGTACCATGAGAGATTTAAGGCTGTGAAATTACATTTATTTCAACTCCCTTACTTTCTTATGCTACTTTATGTTACTTTATGCTAATAATCTTCTACTGATTCTTTTACTACACTGAGATATATAAAACTACTGATATTCTGGTTTTTAATGCACACTTGACTTCTCCCTAAATTTTCTGAAATAAGTGGATTAAATGCCAAATGTTTGCAGTTGGCCAACAAACATCACAATCTATCATGACCCTATTATTCCAAAACCTTTTTTAGTCTGTTAACACATTGATAAACAAACATAGTAGAATTATTATTATACTGTACTAGTTCTTTACAAATACAGTTAATGGTATTCAAAATAGATTCTGTACTCCCTGAGTTTGAAATTTTCTTTCCAAGTTCATTGCTATTATCTTTGTCTTATCATAAAAATATGCTCTTCCTTGTTATTTGGCCTCGTGGTTATTCTTAACCTAAAAGTATTTGTCTAACTCAATTTTTCTTGTATTGACCTCATAATTTCCTTAGTTCCTGGTTCTTTCTCTATGATTATCTGAGAGTCATGACCTCAGTTTCTATGGGACCAAGATATAGTCTCAGATAGCTGAACATTAGGAAAAAACAATAATGATGACTATCAATAGCTTACATGGCTAGAATAATTTCTTGTTGGAACCATTTTTATACAATTTAATTTGTCACATTGAAACAAAATTGTCTTACATGGCAGGAAAAAAAATGAAGAGATTATAGATCTATAATAATTATGGATAGATTTGAGTATCATACATTGATCAAACAATTTTTCCCTTACATATAATGAATATCAGCATTTCAAAAGCTTTAGGTGTCATATCATTTTAGAAACTAAACAAAACTCTAATTCAGAAGGCAAATTAAAATTAAACTGAAAGTGATACAGTTATGGGACAAATTCTCATGCAATCTATTTACTCAAAATGTAATTGAGTTTTCCTCCCTCAAGTAACATAAGCAAGGAATTGATAAACAGGAAATATATATGAGTTAATTAATGGGTACAGTAATGAATCAAAAATTCAAGTGATTTTTGAGTTTTATTCCTAGAAAAACTCCACCTATAGTCTTTGAATATCTATTTTGTACTGCACTTCAGTATGTCAGAGACAAATAACATAATTCATTCTTTCAAATATCTGTGTTAGAAAAATAATTTCATATCAGATTATGGCATTAAGGGAGATGGAAACTTTCATTATAATGTATCCATTCTACAGCAAACACACAGATAAAATGGTAAGACTTCAATTACTATTTGTAGGTGCTATTTTATCAACTACTTCTAGACAATCTTGGCCACAGAAATGTAAAAACTTTAAATGAAGAGAAAGTATGTGCTTTTAACCTTATGAATTATTTTCTCTGGATGTTTGTCTAGAAACAAACTGAAGTCATTATATTACTTATCTAAGGAAAATACATTTAATAGCATGTCTCTCAAATTTAATCAAATCAAGTTTAAAAGATTTATATCCACCTTTCTTAAGGGAGATATGAGGTTCATTATTGAAAATATAAAATTTTGAATCAATACAGACTTATCAAAGTTTAATAGTTCTGATAGCAGAATAATGATTTTTGTAAAGTACAGAAAAATTATAGCACTTTGTTATTTTCATCACTAACACCACTGAAAATAAATGGAGTGTTTTTCTAAAACAGAATGAGTATTAAAAAAGTATTAATGTTTTCTAAAATGACTTTCAAACTTCTAAATCTCCTTAATTCTAATATATATTTCTAGGATGGCATTAATGTTCAGAGTTTGAAGTTTCATATTTCAAGGTATTAATGTTATATCTCTGAATTTTGTATGTGCAAGAACAATGGAAAACTACATTATATAATCCCTAAACAGAAAAAAAAACTTAAGTCATCCCAACCTACTTTGTATTCTACTTTTGACAGAGAAAAGACATTAGAAAAATCATAAGAAATAATCATTATATTATTTACAGGTGAATATCATACAATTATAACAGTTTATATCCTCTAGCATAAAGATTAAGGGTTGGCACCATGGAGCTAACCTTAGTAGATTCTTAACTTTGTATTTAACAGCTGTGAAAAAATTTCTCAACCTATAAAAATTTAACAAAATGGGGAAAAATTTTTTTAAAAACATATATTCCAAGGGCTCATTGAGAGGACTGAGCAAGCACCTTAGAGTTTAGAGAAACTACATGTGCAAACCATACAACACAGTTTGGTGGAGCTCGGAACCCAAAGGAAAATTGTAAAAGGACACATCAGTGCAGTTCTTTGAAGTTTAAATTAGGGATAATGAAAATATATTCAAACTAAGAAGATAATACAAGAAGAGGAATATTTAAGATTAATTAGAATTGTATAAACAATAAAATAACAGTAAGACAGACCTAGCTTCAAATCAAGTGCTAGGGAGCCCTCAGTGATGGAGAGTTCTCTGTATTATTTGGACAAATGTTTCTTGTATTTATAATATTGAAGTCATAATATGTGGCACAGTTTTGTATTAATGCACAATTTTAGAGATCACCTTTAATATGCAAATGGATTAGAGAAGCTACTGTATGTACCACTGAATTAAACTGGTTTTGAACACATTTATGGAACACAACTGGAAGTTGGCCTCAATCAACACCGCATACCACAATGCCAGACGTGGTGGCTCACGCCTGTAATCCCAGCACTCGGGAGGCAGAGACAGGAGGATTGCTGAGTTTGCGGCGGCTTGCCTGGGCACCATAGTGAGCTCAGGGCCAGCCTGAACTACAAAGCGAGACCCTGTCTCAAAAGCAAAAAAAAAAAAAAAAAAAAGAAGAAGAAGAAGAGTAGGTTATGAAAAGGAATAGAATGCACTTTTATTTCCAGTTTGCCTTCCTTCTGGGGAAGCTGTTGGTGCAGTTTCAAAATTTCAGGTCTGTGTCATATAGTAGCTTAATGAAATAAACAACTTTAAGAGCAGAAAGATTCTCCTCGTATCAGATGCGCTGACAGGTATTGGAATAATTAGCAAAAGGCATTGAAATTGAGAAAAAATATACTATAAAGAGTCTGCTTTCCATCAGCATTTGTTAGATAAAACTAGAATAACATCTTAGTAAATGTGAACACTTTTAATGCATGGGAATGACCACAGAAGGTCTATTTTTCTTACCGTGAAAGCTAAGTTGTCTCTTGCCTTGAGGAAACAAAAATAATGCATTCAGGGGCCAGAGATTTGGCTCAGTGCTTCCGGCGCCTGTCTCACAAGCACAAGGTCCTGAGCTTGATCCCGGTAACCACATACAATGCTGGGCGCGGTGACTCACGCCCACCAGCCATCAATACCACATATCACAGTGCCGGGCATGGTGGCTCACGTCTGTAATCCCAGCACTCAGGAGGCAGAGACAGGAGGATTGCTGAGTTTGAGGCTTGCCTGGGCTACATAGTGAGCTCAGGGCCAACATGAACTAAAAAACGAGACCCTCTCTCAAAAAAAAAATGCATTCATAAAGTGACATTCATATTTTAAATATTACGAGGCACAGTGATTTGTTTTTTACTGGTTATGTTCTAGTGTAACTTGGAAGAAACCAGAATTAATACTAATTAGAATTTTAATCAGAGTAAGAAATACTTTTTGCCCAAATATTTAAGACCCAATTTTATTAAATCCTTTTATCCTGAATCCCGATTTCCTAATAAAAGCTATTAAAAGCTAATTAAAACTGAGGCAAACCCTCAAAAAGCCACTAATTTGCAAGTGTGCCTAAAATCTTCCAAGAGACTTGATTAAAATAATTTTAGGTAAAATACTTCACCACTCTGGAAATTAAATAATGAATAAAACTCAGTGATAAAATTCTAAGGTATAAGGATGGATCCTAATATAATTCTGTCAGTTGTTATGATAGAAAAAAATTATATTATAAAATTCATCTCATTTATATTATCACCTGTTACTCAGGAATTAATAATTCCATATAAACTTAAATGTATATATTTTTGGATGGTTCCATTAGTCTTTCTTCCTAAACCAAACTCAACAATAATTATGTGAAACACCTGTGAAAATTGTCACATAGTTTAGCAAATCTATCCATATTTTATCTTCATTTTTCATTGTCTTAGACATACAACATTCTTGGGAATTTAGATCCCTTAACCATTTTGTTCTTTATACCACCTGCCTCACTGTCATTTAAAACATTCCTCCACCTCTTTTCTGAGTTGTTTCTTGTTTTATGTTTTTAAGTGTGCTTTCCAGCAACTTGCTAAGAAAGTGTGGAACCTATGTATTTTGAAAATGTACATATCTAAAACTATCTGGATGCTCATGTTAGTGGCGGAACTGAGTGTTTAACTGATGTTTAGCAAATGTCTTCCCTTCAGATTTTGAAGCGAGGTGTCCTTAAATTCTACTCTCTAACATGGGGGCTTCAAACTCTCTAGTGCTTTTTATTTTCAGTCAGCATCAATGGCCAATTTTCTTGTTCTGGAGACCATCCAAAAGATTGTGTTCAACAGCAAGTCTTCATGTCCTTGTTTTAAAGAGGTGACATTATCTCTTGTCTCTGAGGAATATCAATTCCAGTTTACATCCCTTACATTGGTTCTTCTAAGTTCTCATTTGTTCTCATTGTCTGATTTGGTATTCCCTTTAATATTGAAGATGTTGCTATAAAAAAATGAGAAAGAGAAAATTGTGATGGTCTTGAGCTCTTAGATACTATAACAACATAATAAACGTCTACAGAGCTGTAGATGATCTATCTTGTGGATGGGAATTAGAGACCCTTGCGCTTGAGAGTGAGGTGATCCAGTAAGGAAGGATCAGACCGCATGAAAACATTAGGGCTGGTAGAAAACACAGCCCCACTTGGCTCGTGTGGGTGTCAAAGACAGTGGAATGCAGGACAGAGTCCTGGGGTTGGTACCAAGGAAAGAGGTCACAACTGTTGCGATTCTCTAAACAGACATTTTCTTGACCTTCCTGTTTTAAGTAAAGCACTTAAACCTTGTTCTAAATCAGGCTCAATATACTGGAGCTCTTCTGTTCCTTTTTGCCATCAAATGCTCTCTGTTTTACTCACGAGATAAGTGTCAGAGCTGGCCTGGGGTCTAACTAATCCTACAATCTTTTTAAGCAAATCAGCTTCTGCCAGTTTTCAATTCTATCCTGAATTTCAGGCATTCCTGACATCTCTAATTTTCTATGAGTTAACCTGCCCCATATTTATTCTTGCTAATTATGATATTTATCATATATTTATGATTATTCTTTTTTTAGATTTTTCTAACCCATTCTTACTTGTTTCTTCTCCTTGCTTCTACAGAGAGTTTTCAACATCATACTTTATTTTTTCAGAGAATTTAAGAAAACAGAGATAAATCAATTTATTCAATTTCTTGTATTTACCTAAAAATTTAACATTAACTGCTTATATAAGCTTTAAATTATGTATGTGCGTGTGTGTGTATGTGGTGTGGTGTATGTGTGTATGTGGTGTGGTGTATGTAAAATGCATGCATGCATACTGGTATGCAGGCTTTCACAAATGTATATTCACATAAAAGATTTCTGTGTATATTCACATAGACAATTAGAGCATGTTGAGTAAATCTCATTTCATGTCAGTATGTGACACAATCAGCACTATTAGTGTCCTCATCCAACGTACTGAGGATGATTTTATGAGTTGGCATGTTCTTTTGTTTATTTTTTCTACCCTCAGGGCTTGGTACAGAGTATCTTTTGAAAATAATTGACTTCTTCACCAAGAAGTTTCAAGTCACTAGATATTAAGCTTCACATCTCTGTAATTATCTTAGTATAAAACTGTTCTTACAAATGGAAAAAGGATAGCTAGGCATGAACTCAACAAATCCTATAGGAAACCATATATTTTTCATGTTACAAGTATCATTCTTTAAAATTTAGATTAAAATTGTTTTTTTGTGTGTGTCAGGTATTATGGTAGGAATTCTTTCTTTCTACAAGGCCACATGATTAAGGCTGTATAAGGCACAGGAAATTCCATCCTTCACCAGAGCTGGTACATAGCTGAGGGGAGAAAGAAAAAAAATTGTGTGTGTGTGTGTGTGCGCACGCACACACACACACGCACGTGTTCCAGTATTCACACTCTCAGAACTTTCCTTAACAATTTCTGTCAGAAATTGTATCTTACTTATAAAATCCTGACCTATTGCTGAGTATACTGACCACACTTTTTATAACTCTTAGAACTTTGACCAATTGAAAGCTAAAATTTAACCTGTCAAACATAATCTACTAGTGTGAATTTGCTCAAATCCCTTTGCCAATACCAGACCTTGCTATCATGCTGTTTCTACATATCAGTAGAAAGATAACGTCATGGGACTTTGTATGCTTCCTTGATGTGGGACAGTTTTTCATGTAGAATTACAGTAAATCTTTCCCTTCTGTGCTATATTTGACATATCTCTTCATTCTTTTTATATCTCAATTTATGTACTCAGCTTGTATGTTTTTTTTTGGCATTTTCAGAAAGTTTCTGTGATTTATTTTTTAATAAATTGAGTTCATTGATACAGTTTAGGAATAATTATAATCACATTCTTGATTGAGAATTTGTACCTCTCTGTACATGATGTATCTTGATTCTTACTTTTCCCACCCCTCTGTCCACCTTTAAACCCCAAGTCCCTTATATACATAAACACTGTTGCATTTTTTATCCCCACTTTTTTTTTTTTTTTTTTTTTTTTTTTTTTTTTTTTTTTTTTTTTTTTTTTTTTTTGCTTTTTGAGACAGGGTCTCGCTTTGTAGTTCAGGCTGGCCCTGAGCTCACTATGGTGCCCAGGCAAGCCACCGCGAACTCGGCAATCCTCCTGTCTCTGCCTCCCGAGTGCTGGGATGACAGGCGTGAGCCACCACGTCCGGCATTTTTATCCCCATCTTTTTGAGACAGGGTCTTACTTTGTAGTTCAGGCTGGCCCTGAGTTCACTATGTAGCTCAGGCAAGCCTCGAACTCAGCAGTCCTGCTGCCTCTGTCTCCCGAGTGCTGGGATTACAGACGTGAATCACCACGCCCAGCACTGTTGCCTTTACTTTTCATCATCCAATTTTTTCTTGCCCTTCTTTGCTTTTAAACAGTGACAGCCTTCATCATCCCTATCCAAATTTGCTTTTCTGGATACCTATTTAGATATCTGCATCATGATTATGGATTATAGTGATATATAATTGGTATAATTTGGTCTTTGTGACCAAAAAATCAACATCGTTTCATGTAAGAGTTCTAAATTTTGGAGATGAAGGGTTGAATTTAGAAAAATATTTGTTTTGTTTTTAACTCAAATCCTAACGTTCTTTGAACAAATAGTGTCAGCTGTTAATTTTTTTCTGAAAAATTATGGAGTGTTAATCCTAAATCAAAGAAAGTTTGGAGTCAGCCTAAATATGTTACTACCCTGATTCAGCCTTTTACTCAGCCTTTTAACATCAATATGATGTTAGATTACTCTTCGTTCTTTGAACCTCCATTTACTGACTGAAAAATAGAGATTGTCATAGCCACTTTCATCAGCTTTTAGGAATTCCGTATCTTAATCCAGCATTTCATATGTGTTATAAAAGTATTTGTTACAAATGTGATTTGGATTCACTGTGATACAGAAAATGAAGTTCTTTGTAATATTGAGAATCTTTAAAAGAATATCCAAAACACCATTTAGCAGCAGGAGAAACAAAACTATCTATCAGAAGTAAATAGGTTTGAAGTTTAGTTTGCTGGTAAATTGCTTGCCTAACATGAATAAAGCCTTGGATTTAATCCCTAGCAGGGAAAACCTAATTAATTCCCTTAGGGCAGGGCAGATGCTAGCAAAAATCCTTGTTGATAAAGATCCCATAGGGCAGAGCACATGTCAGCAATAATCCCTGTAGAACCATGCAGATCTTCCAGTGGTTCCACCCCAGAGCAACACAGCATAGGACCACAAGAGGCAAGTCCCCAAATCCATCCCGGGCAGAAAAGCTCGGCCCAGCCACAGGCCCACCACCCCTCCCAAACAGGACAGCTCCTGCCAGTTCTTGAAGACTTCTTTCTTGAGTGTCTTCAGTTGAGCTGTTGTAGCTGCCTTAACATTCAAAGTGTTTTCCTTTCAATATATTTTGACATAGAAGAAGAGGTAGAAGACTCCCAATGCCAGATGATCAATAAAGGTGGACAAGGGTACATTGAAATGTCTTATGAGCTGTCATGCCATTGAATGGCCCTTGTATTTTCTGTCATACTGTGGAAGAATACTCACAAGGAGAGAATAATCACAACTGTTTCAGAATGTGGCAAGAATAACAGTATAAGTGAATTCAAAGCAAGAGGTAGTGTTTTGAAGGGAATTGGTATCAACATGTCTTTACTGTAATAATTTTTTAAAATTTAAAGTTACTCCATTTTTTATTACTCCTTGTAGATGGTGAGGGAAATATATGAACAGCAGTCTTAAATGAATTTAGCCAATTCAGATACCCCTAAGAGGCTATTTTATTTTATAATTCATGAAGTCAATATAAGCTGTGCTGCTATAATTTAAATTCAAAGGAAAACATTGCTAACAGAGACAAAAGAGTAGTATATTATCAGAATATAATGTTCCATTTAAATGTATCAAACACCACACATCTGAGAAGAAAGCTAATTGCCTATGATTAACTCAATGGCCCCTGTACCACAGATAATATTGTGGGTTTGTTTTTTCATATTACTGTTGTTCAAGACTTCCTTTTTAAGATAAAGATGATTTAAAGGGCTAGGAAAGGTTTACAATTGAAAGTCAAGTTGCATTTCATTTTGTTTTATAATTAGAAATTCTACAACCATACAATTCTAATTAAATTTGAGAAACAATAAATGCAAATATTGTCAAACTCATTATTGCAAATATCATTTGCTTATTTCATTTTGTAAATTGTTGCCACTAAAAACATGCCATTCTCAAGAGATTGTAAGTAAACAGTGAGGATTTGTTGCTTTGTACATATTTATGTTTTACAAGGTCAGACCTCTGATGTCACTTAAAATATTTGGACATTATTCTGTTTAACAATTTGTAACTTTATGGTAATTTTATTATCATCTGAGAATTCTTAAGAGCTACATTAGCTCTACATTGCTAACCAAGGCCAATCTAAATGCCTCTGTCTTTGAAAACATTGCCATGAAATTTTACTTTCATAGTAACCTAATCCACAGAATTTCAGCTTCTGAATATCTGCAAGGCTCTTTGGGAGAGATGAAACATCGCGGTATCTTGGCCAGGGCCTCAGCGTAACATAAAACACACACCCTTAGATCAAATGGAATACCTCTATTACTTAATAAACCTTGTTTTCAATTTCCTTGTCTCATCTATCTTTTTCTTCCTATTCTCCTTATCACCCTTCAGAATCATTTTTTCTTCATTGAATCACAAGAATCCAAAGAAAGAGAAAAACATCAGTTTAGGGAGCAGGTAGTTACAGATGAAAGATATTATGTGTGGTAAATCTCTTTGCATATTGCTTAGTGAGAGCATGTTTATATAATGGTATAATAGAGCCACCACAATAAACATAATAAAGGTTAAAATAAAATATTTAAGGGCATTAGGGAAATAGCTCAAAACAAGATTTGAGTTTAAGAGCTTTATTATGGAAAAATATTTATTGGGTTATATTTCTCTGGCGTTTTGTAGAAATTACTCATCTTTTCTCTTTTATTCTATTTCTTTCCCTTTTATGACTAAAACTTTTATGGGTATGTTTTATGACCGTGTAATAGTTAGCCTTCTAGAAATCACTACGGATATACCAATAAGTTTCACTACTGAAAAAGAAAAAGTATAATATTCATTTTGTTCTGTTAGGTATCTTTGGATTCCTGTGTTCCATTTTAAGCAAAATGATCTATGTAATGCTGGCCATCAATTTCTGCTTTGAGACTATATAGATATTATATTATTGACATAATGCCCTGGTTTAGCTATGAATTTCTAACATTTGAACAGTTATTTTCAAGACACTAGCTGAGTTTTTATACGTGTACTATTCTCCTGAAAAAAAAAAAACAAGTAATTGAAGTAAGTAGAACATGCCTAAGGAAGATTGAGATTACATTGTGAAAGTGATGTTACTTTTATCAAGATTAATGAAAGCGGGAACAAAATCACTTGTCATGAGTATAGCTGGTACAATCCTAAATCTTCTGAAAAGCTCCCAATAAGGCCAATACATGAAAACTCACATATAAAACGCTATCAGGAATAATTCCAAGTGCAAAGAGTAGAAAAATATAATCCTTACGGTTAATTCCAGGAGCAACAATGGTACCAAATAATCACAGTCTTCATTTTTCACTCAGTTCCTCTGGCAGCAGGAAATATAATTCAGCAGTAGTAGACAAATGTCTCTTGAAGAGAATTTCACTCTGATATATTTGGTCAAAACAGTATTTGCGGGTAGTGATTTCTGGGGTACTGAGTGAAGCTTCGTAGGGAAGTTCTCGCAGCACCTTCTTCTGAAAACTCTCTAGCTTTAGGCAGATCCAAAATGAAATATTATAAGGATAGTCTGCAGTGGATAATGTGACGATAGCTAGTATTTCTTGCTGGGAAGTTCGCCCTGGATTCTGTGAATGAGAATGGAACATATAGGAAATAGGGAGACACACGAGATGACCAGTGTAGGCAGAGGACAAGGCAGGGGACAGTGGAGATCACTGCGGGGAGTTCTGCGCTCACACAGCAGAGGGAACGAGGAATTCCACAGCTGGGAATTCTAAGACCTGCAAGCATTCTCCTCGTAACTATTACCGTTCTCCAACGTTCAAAACTTCACACATATTTTAACATTTTTCAAGTAGAATTGATTTACGAGGGCAGTGAAAATGCTATTTATTTATGTGGACAATAAGATGTATGCTCTCTCTCTATTGAACAAAATCAAATGCAATCCATAATGTACAGTTCACAGTCTAAACTCTTCCCTAGTGATCTCCAGGGATAATTAAATAATGGCTTACCACTATCCTAAATGGTTTAAGAAGCTTGATTTGATTATCAAAAATACTAGTGAGATCTTTTTAGAGAAAAGACTCCAAAATCCAAGATTTTCTGCCCAGATATTGACAGTTTAAACTGAATGCTGGCACAGATTTTCAAGCGGAACAAGAAAGGACCCAGAGAATTCATAGTACAGAATATTGTTCTCTCTCTCTCTCTCTCTCTCTCTCTCTCTCTCTCTCTCTCTCTCTCTTTCTCTCTCTCTCTGCCTCTCTCTCTCTTCCTCCTGTACCCTTTGCTCATATAGATATACTCTTTAGACACTGACACATATCCCACAAGAGGAATTAATAAGTATTTGATTCTTTCTCTTTTAATATTGATCTAAAGTCTTAAATGTAGATCTCCCAGAAAGCCATGAAACATTCAAAGAACATAACCTCAACTGCTGTGTAAACATCTTTACAAAACTTTTAAGTTGGCTTCTTTCCCTTTACAATCACTCTATGTGACTCATACAAACATTTCAGAGAATTTAAAGCCTTCTGTGGTAGAGTTGATTCTAGAGTCTCTTATCTTGTTATGCCCAGTAAACAGAGTCAGGGGGAGGAGACAGAGATGTAGATTTGAATTCAAAGAAAGACATCTAGTCCCAACCAAGTCATCAGAAAAAAATCCGATAAATCCTAACATTCTGCAAAGGTCTCAATGATTGCTGTTCAAATTCATGCAATTACATAAAACTGGACCTTCACTTTATGAACTTCATTGGCCTGGAACTCAAGATGTACAGTTGTGGTGAAAGAAACCAGGACCTCCAGAGAGCTACAGGACAAAGTAGAACAGGACCACTGAGTGTAAGGTGCTATCCTGTTTGTCTCTATTTTTCTGCATTCGATAAACACTTCTGAGAATTGGGCTTCATAAAATAAAAGGTACCCTGTGGAAAACATGAAGGTAAAATCTGAAATCTGAGATTATATTTTTGAAAAGAAATCATGTAGAAAATATTTAGCATTATTATAAATTATTTGAAATATATTATGTAAGAAAAAAATTAATTTACCCTACATTTATACATACACAAGAATTAAATTGAAAATTAATGTAGTATAGCAAATTAACAAATTAAAGACTTCAAGTCAACAAGCAGGAAAACATGTAATCATGTTTTAGTGGCAAACATTTAAAACTGCAATTGATATATGTTCTATTAATCATCCAATAATTTAGATTACTTTGTATTAAATTTTTATGTTTCTAGAGAATAAATTCATAATCATCTATAATCTCACAATTCAGAATAATTGTACAGCTCTTAATTTATAGTATAAAAAATCTTTTAAAAGATTTTTTTCTATAGAATGAGTAAAGAGTATGCATAATTTATATTACTTTTTTGTTTTAAAAGTTTTTATTGACATATATTTGTATTTTTAAAGAGGTACAATGTGTTGTTTGAGTATATTAACAACACAAAACGCTGAGGGAAACTAGCACATTCATTTAATATATTCTGATCATTTTCAATCATATTATTCTCCTTTCCCTTAAAATGTAAGGTCTTGGGCTGGAGATTTAGCTCAGTGGTTCCAGCACCTGCCTAGCAAATGCATACCGGGTGTGATGACTCACATCCACTAGCAGTCAGTACCACACACCACAGTGCTGGGCGTGGTGGCTCATGCCTGTAATCCCAGCACTAGAGAGGCAGAGGCAGGAGGATTGCTGAGTTCGAGGCTTGCCTGGGCTACATAGTGAGCTCAGGGCCAGCCTGGACTACAAAGTGAGACCCTGTCTCAAAAAAAAATGAATACAAAATACAAAATAAAAATGTAAGGTCTTGATTTAGATAAACCTTCTGTAGTGACTGACTGTCTTACTCACTTTCCATTTTGCTAGGGCAAAAAATACCAAACAGCTATGATTTAAAGGAGAAAAGTTTTATTTATGTCTTTGGCTTTTGGGGGTTCCACCCATAACTGACTGGCTTCAAGACAAAACAGCCATGACAGAGAGACGTAACAAAATAAAGCTGTTCATGTCATGATAGGAGGCAGAGAGGCGGAGCATGATAGGGTGACATATGCCTCCAGTGAGAGTGATCTGCCCCCTCTGACCTGGACACGCCTCCCGGCGGCACACGGAGCTCTGAACACACCCATGGCTAATTCGTAGATGTGTACAGTGTCTCCTTGAAGTAATTACCTTGGGAAAGTTCCACCGGTGACCCAGGAAGTATTTAGGGAACATTTTACGTCTAATCATAACCATGTACCACCTTTGACTTTTATTATTTCCTTTGTAGAATATAACAAATTTTGCTTTTCTACTTTGAGATATGTGCAATTTTATATATATATATATATATATATATATATAT
>PVIC010028892.1:0-22898 GCA_004025085.1 Thryonomys swinderianus
TGAGCCACCAAGCCCAGCATTGTATGTGGTTACTGGGGATCTAATCAGGACCTTGCCCTTGCGAGGCAGGCGCCGGAACCAATGAGCTAACCCTCCGGCCCTAAAATTGATTTTTTTAAATTGAGAAATAAAAAAATATTTTTGTCAGTAACTTTCTCTGGTCTGTTACTCTGCCAACTTCCAGAGCGACCTCTGCCTGTCTTCTCCAACCCCTCTTTTTGCTCCTCCAACACCCCTGCTCCCCAGAACAGCCCGTGCCCACGTGGCCTATCCTGTTTTCCGTCCTGTTCTGATCCATCTCTCAGTAGCACTCACACAGCCGGTGTCCACAGGTCAGATTCTAATTTAAACCCAGTCACCCCAGCAGCACTGCTGAGGCCCCTCACTGGTCTGGCACCCAGCTTCCATCTTTATTTCCCGATAGCCCAGGAGCAGGGGGACCCCCTGAGGAGTGACTCTGACATGTTACTTTTCTGTTGAACGTTCTATACCGCCTTCCTCTGAATCGAGCCCCCCGTCCACCACCAGGCCCTCAGAATGCTGTATCATGTTGACTTTATCCCCTCTGTACCACCCTGCCCCACACCCACCAAGTCACCCCCACCACTCACACTGGCCTCCTTGATGTTTCCTGAAGAAGCCAAGTGTTCCTCCACCCAGGGGCTGTACACTCGCTACAGCTTCAACCTGGAAATGCCTGCATCCCCATAACCACAGGATTATTCTCCCTCACATTTTTAAGTCTTGGTTCCAATGCTACCTTGTCACAAAATCTTCTTCTATCCCACAAAAGATATATACACTCACACACGTAAAGAGCTGTGCTGTCTCTCTGTATTGTTTTTATTCCATACCTATGAGATCTTGTATTAGTCAGCTTTCCTGTTGCTACGACTAATACCCAATACACAAAATGTAAAGGGGAAGAGGCATAATTTGGCTCATGGTTTCAGGGGATTCAGTCCCTGAGTGGTAGGCTCTAAAGCAAGAAAATCACGAAAGAAGGACATGGAGCTAAGCTGCTTAGCTTGTGGTGGCCAAAGCACAGCCAGGACACAGTGCCAGAAAGGAAGAGGCGGTCCAGGGACCAGACAGGATCCCGAGGTCATGTCCCCATGTCTGTCTTAGCTACTTGGCCATCACTGGGACAAAATGCAATTTAGAGCAAGAGAAGTTTATTTTTGCTCACGATTTTTAAAGGATATAGTCCACAGTCAGCTGGCTGCAAGGCAGGAAGGGGATGGTAGAGGGCCTGAATGAGGATACACCTCCCAAAAGCCCCACTTCTGAACACATGAGGTTTTGGGGTCTATTCTGCACCTAAACAATGATCCACCCAGACACACCCAGAACTGTGTTCCACTAAGGCCCTGGGAGGCTCTCAAGCTAATCAACTTGGTACCATTGAGGTTAACCAGCACACCACTTTTTTGGGGGGGTAGGGGGTCCAGAGTCTTGCTTTGTAGTTCAGGCTGGCACTGAGCTCACTATGTAGCCCAGGGAAACCTCGAACTCAGCAATCCTCCTGTCTCTGCCTCCCGAGTGCTGGGATTACAAACGTGAGCCACCACACCCGGCACTGTGGTGTGTGGTACTGATTGCTGGTGGGCGTGAGTCACCACCCCCGGTATTTTGTATGTGGTTACCGGGGATTGGACCAGGGACCTTGTGCTTGGCAGGCAGGTGCCAGAACCACTGAGCTAAATCTGCGGCCCCAGCACACCACTTTTAAGGTTACACAATATATACATAAACTGTGATGAGATATATATCACTTTTAAATTTCATTATTTATCTCCTCCCCTGGGAATGAAACCTCCATGAGAAGAGAAGCTTTATATCTAGAACTGTATCTAGAACTCTGCCTGACACATAGTAAAGCATGCAGAATATTTCTGAAATAAATGAATGAGCAGTATAACTGTGAATGCTTATACGTTCCAACCATAAACACAAACCTAATGTGCTCAGGCAAACCTTTCCAAGTGATTGTGATCAGAAGGGGATGTTTCCCTTGACCATCCATAGAAGCATTCTCCAGTTACAGTACATGTGGAATCATGTCATAGACCATCCACCACAGGAAAAGTTAAAATAAATCTCCCACCATGAAGAAGCAGAAAGAAATAATTAAGGGCTAGAAAAAGAATTAGACAATTAGTCATCACTGGCTTTGCCAGGGGCTGGTAAATGAAACAGACCTGGGTCTGAGTCCTTGTCGCGGATAGAAGAAGCACCATCTGGATCACACTTTTACTTTCTCCGGGTTGCTGATCTGTAAAAAGAAGAGAAAACCTTCCAGAGTTACAAGAATCACAGGACACAGTATTCTTATCACAGTGCCTGGCACAGAATAAGCATTTGATATATGTTAACATTATCATTTCCAAATCCATTATCACACTACTAATTTTGCATTCAGGATTTTCACTGAGCATCCAAGCTGTTGACACACACAGTCTCCCCAAGATGACTCTCTAAAGATTACGTGCTTACGGGTAGGTAGACAAATCACAGAATCTACATGTAATACCATTGATTCTTCATTAATTTAAGATTTGCTAAGAATGGCCCGGAGGGTTGGCTCAGTGGTTCCGGCGCCTGCTTGCAAGTGCAAGGACCTGAGTTCGATCCCCGGTAACCACATAGAATGCTGGGTGTGGAGGCACGCCCACCAACAATCAACACCGCATACCACAATGCGGGACGTGGTGGCTCACGCCTGTCATCCCAGCACTCGGGAGGCAGAGACAGGAGGATTGCTGAGTTCACGTCGGCTTGCCTGGGCACCATAGTGAGCTCAGGGCCAGCCTGAACTACAAAGTGAGACCCTGTCTCCAAAAAAGCAAAAAAAAAAAAAAAAAGATTTGCTAAGATTATAAATGGTTAATGAGAAAAACTGAGCCAACACTTACATATGATGTACATTCAGTGAGCTACACACACAGACACACACACATGAACTCCACATTTCCTAGAGCTTGCTATTACTACACACTGAGGAGCAGACAACCAGCATTTGCAGTGAGGCTGGAGTCATGGTCTCTTTGCTGGTCTGTGGGTTCTGTGATGTCCTTTTGCTATGTGACTTTGTCTGTGCCAGGATATCTTGTACTTCTCATCTTCTTCCCACAAGGAATCATCTTGCTCTCTTCCTTTTTCTTCAAAGGAGAAGTTTATGTAGGTCCGCAGTTTCCCAAGGATTCAGTCTGTGGTTGGTTGGCTCCAAGGCAGAAACATCATCATAGAAGAGGATCTTATTTCTAGTTTGTAGATTTGTTCAAAGTCTTGTCTGATTCTCACATCTGTTTTTTAATTCTAAGAGTGACTAAGTAATACAAAAGGCCATAAGAATCCCTTTTCCCTTTATTCATTCATCAGATGCGTGAAAAGGCTATCATAGGTCTCAACTCATGGCAAAATAGGAAACAAGATCTCAATGTTGATTGTGATCATAATGTGTATATAAAATGTACCAATAAAATCAATTTTAAAAAATTTAAAAAGTAGAAAACAAGACAAGCTAAGCACAGTGCTTGCCCTCTGGGGGCTGGAGTCTAGTGAGTAGCACAAACATTTAACATGTTTGTGTGTGTGTCATTAGATTTATAATGTGTATATATGGAGCTCTCTGCCCAAAGTTCTCTACCCTGATATAAAATACCAGGGTATTGAGAGAGCTAAACTTAAGGGAAAGTTTCTTGACCCTTTAGCTCATGACCCCTAGTAAGAAATATGCTTTATATACTATATTTTTTCATATTGTTAGTAAATACTTACTATATAGACTTTATGACCCTTTCATCAATAATAATCTGCAGTTTGAAAGACGATGGTCTTAAGTAAACATTAAAGGTGTGTATCAAGTGAGGTGTGGTGGCCCATACCTATAATCCCAGCACTCAGTAGGCTGAGGCAGGAGAATTTCTGCACATTTGAAGTTATGCTGGGGTACATATTGAATTCATGGCTGGCATGAACTACATTGTAAGACCCTGTCTCAAAAAAAATTAAATCAAATGTTCAGTCAATCAGTCTATCAGCTAGCTCTGGGGTAGAGCAGAAATTACAAGTAAAAGACATGTTCTAGGCAAGAAAAAATAACACAGAGTGACCCTGAAGTGAATGAATATTAAGTTGATTGTTTCTCACTCTTGGTGTTGTGTGGTATTAGTTAGCTTTCTGTCACTATGACACAATGCCTAAGAAAATCAACTTATGTAGAGGAGGAAAGGCTTATTTTGGCTCATGGTTTCACAAGTGCCAACCTGTGATTAACCAGCTCCATTGACTTGACCTGTGGTAAAGCAAAAACTTCATGGTGGAAAAGTATGGCAGAGGAAAGCTTCTCTCCTCATGGCAGTTAGGAGGCAGAGCGGAAGGGAAAGAGAATGTACTGATGGGTTTCATCTTCTTTGTTCTTTTGTTCCAGGACTTCAAACCTACTGGACGTCACCACCCACTCTCAGAGTTGGCCACCTCTGTACTGCATGCCAATTATCTCTAGAAAACCCTCACAGACACACTCAGAAGTGTGCTTAACTAAGTTGGAGGCATTTCTTTTTTTTTTGAGACAGGGTCTCGCTTTGTAGTTCAAGCTGGCTCTGAGCTCACTATGTAGCCCAGGCAAGCCTTGAACTCAGCAATCCTCCTGTCTCTGCCTCCCGAGTGCTGGGATGACAGGCATGAGCCACCACGCCTGGCTGGAGGCATTTCTTAATCCAACCAAGTTGACACCTGAGATGAGCCATCACATGTGATTATGGCCGGTTGGCCACTAGTTTCCATCTATACTCCCTTCTAGGTTGCTTTTCCTGACTCTCTTGCAGCTAGCGTCCACATCTGAAATAGGCTGTGCCAGTGAATTGCAGTTACAAGGTGAAGAATTCAAAACTGAGTCAGGTGCCACCTTACTGTGAATTATAGGAGGTTACAGATAGAACCAAGATCATAAAGACTGTTACCTATGCAAACAAACAGTGGCCAGGTTCAGGATTTTACTGCCTAATCCCCAGCATTGGCTACTGAGAGGTGTGCTTATGGTGGTAGCAGCCTCCTGACCACTGGATTGTGACTAAATTATTGTATTCCTAAACTTAATGGTGGCCTCTGATTCCTGCTCCCTTTCAATGATTTTGTAAGCACCTAATTGCCTTATTAAATCATATGTATGTGTTGGGGGAGAAAGAGCCAGGATTGAACCCAAGGCCTCAAGAATGCTAGGCTAGCGCTATGAAACTAAGTTTCATTTCCAGACCCTAAACAGCTTTCTTTTTAAACTACTTAGACTGTGTTGCAGGTCTGTTTTCCCAGCAGCAGACTCTGAGGTGAGGATTTATGTGCACGTGATTTACTAAGGAAGTAATTCCAGAAGAAACCACTGAGGGAATGGAGGAAAAGTGGGACTGGCAAAGGAGAAAAGCCAAGTAAGGTAAAATTTTAGGCATACTCCAAGCCTCAGCTAGCTCCCACAGAAGTGCTCTGGAGGTCGAATTACACATCAGAGGCTCACAAAATTGAGGCTGAATAGTGGAGGTTTCAAACTTCATACCATCTGTCACTCGCTATTGGCCCCCAAGAGATGGCACAGAGGATACCCTGTGCTTACAAAGCAGTGCAGGAAAGTAAGAACAGTTCTCTGGAGAGATATGAATGGCTCAAAGCAAAGACTTCTCTGGGCAGCTGAGGCAAAAGGATTGCAGTTCAACCCAAACTCAGGCAATTTAGTGATGGAGCAAGAATCTAGCTCCAAATAAAAATAAAAAGGGCTGGGTATGTAGCTCAGTGTGAAATCCTGGGTCAATCCCCAGTAATAAGAAAAAAAAAAAGCAAACATTTAAGGGAACCAGGGGAAGGAAACATAGAAATAAAGTGATCAAGGAGCTAGGATGACTGTCATGGCATTCCGAATCATCTACAGGAAGCCTTCCATCACTGCACTTATTAGGCCTTGACAGATAGATGTCATTACCAACAGAAGCTCAAAAGTTACTGTTTACTTATTATTCTTATCGTCATTGGTTATAATCACTTGTCCTTAAAACACTATTGAAGTTGAAATTAAAATACTCACCCAGAATTGTTTTATATATGTAATAAATAGCAAGCAAAAGGCCTAGACTCCAACCTTTGGGCTTTAGCTTTCTCTAGCTTAGATGCAGGATTTATTGAAATATGTTTATTTTCATAGACATCTAGCAAGAGAAAAAAGCAAACACTTGCCAGTACAAGGAACTTGACATCCTCCATACAATGAGCACAGCCATATTAACCTCAAACTCTAATGAACGAAACAGAGACACAACTAAACTCCCTGATTCTGGTGCCTGTTGAAGAAGCATGTCTTCCAAAACAGAAATCTAAATAATTTTATTTTTTATTTCAGAACTCAGTGAAGATTTACTGCTACACAATGTATTTATTTCTCCCGGAGTATTTTTCCCTCTTCATACCATTCATTAACTTGGCATGCAACATTTTTCCGACTAATTAGCAAACAGTTACTAATTCCCTTCCTTAGTCAAGCAAATTTGGATAAGATTTAATGTCAGAGTTTCGTTAAGTAATTATGTTACTGATAGCAGAAATTCTTTTGAATATTCTGATGAAAATTCACACCAAGACTTGCTGACAAATATGTAAATGACATCAAAATAATTCTGGGACCATATCAATATATAGCAAAAATATAATGAATATAATTCAGCATTAAGTGCTGGTATCTTGCTTACTGATGGCAATATATTAGGTATGATTATGAATACTTAATTTTTAAAAAATATATTATAATAAATGATACATTGTTATTAATCCTCAAAATACTCCCCATCACTTTGAACACACCCCATAATTCTTGCCACTTTTGAAGTCTTCAGTCTTGTTTTGTTTTGTTTTAGTTTTTTTGAGACAGGGTCTCACTTTGTAGCTCAGGCTGGCTCTGAACTCACTATGTAGCCCAGGCTAACCTTGAACTCATGGCAATCCTCCTGACCCTGCCTCCTGAGTCCTGGGATGACAGGTGTGAGCCACCACACCCGGTTTGAAGTCTTTGGTTTTTAATTGTGCTCTCATGGTGGCCTTAATGGTTTGAACTGATTCCAAACATTTCCCTTTCTTGGTCATCCTGACTTTGGTGAAGAGGCTTACGTCACACAGTGCTATATTCAGTAAGTAAGGTAGATGAAGGTAAATTGCCAAGCTTTTCTGAGCTCACCGGGCAGCAGCATTCACGATATTTTTAAATCATACTTTGGGAAGTAACTCACAAAAGTAGACTTCTAACACTACTTCCGAAAGTGGAAAGAATGACGGGGTAAGTGTATTCAAAGTGAGAGGGTGTTGTGAGGGGGATTAATGGCAACATGTCTTTTACTGTAATAATTTTTTTAATTTAAACATTCCCGATATAATGTGGTCACACCTCATAATTAGAAAGGAGTGACCGGCCGCTTGTATTTAGGCTTTCTATTCTAGGTCATTAGAACCGGGGCGTTCTCAGCAAGGGCTGACTTCCTGGTCAGCCCCGAAACAGGAGCCTTGTAACTCTTTCCCGGAGGCGGCGGAAGTGACACAGTCCACACCCTGTGACGGTTACACTTGTAAGTACCTCCTGGAAAACAACTGCTGCATTTCCCTAAGCAATGAGAAATCATATTGCCTGGACCCCTTGGGCTAGAATGGGCAGGGCAGGGCTTGGGTGAGGACGGGCCAACAGGCATCTTTATATTATATTTTCTACTTAGAGTTTTCCTCCACATCTACTATATAAAGAGCTCGACATTCTACTGATTCAGTAGTCTAAAATGCTTTTGGTTGGAAATTGGAGGTTTATTTTCAGAAGGTAATACTACCAGAAGCCAACAACGACAACAAAAAATCTCATTGAGGTCTCAGAATTGTAAAGACCATATTCTCTGATCATGGTGCCATAAAGAGATATTTTTATAACTAAGGGCTATATAGAAAAGGTAGTACCAGAAAATCTTTTTATATAATGTGGTGAAACAAGAGTTATGAGTGGTTAAATTACCAATTTAGCTATTAGAAGAGTGGTGAGGATGACCAAGTCCTCCCGTCAAACATGGGATCCCACCAAAGCTGAAGAAAAATTCATACTTTTGATGCCTTCTTTAGTAAATGAAACAGTGAGTAAGTGCTAAAAGTCTAAAAAAGCAACAAAATAACTCCTAAGAAAAAAATAAGCGTATTCTTTAAATGAGTTAATAAAATAATAAAATACGAGAAGAAATAGAATATTATACACTAAGGCCTCTGCACTTAACGAGAGGTAGGTCTCTTCAGGAGCAGATTTGTTTGAAACAACAGAAAAAAGTATGTTAAAACTAAATCTCTATTCACACTAAAGGTAGTAAGTGAAACCATTAGAATTAAGGTAAGAGATTTACTACAAATAACAATAAACAGAAAAATGATAAGAAAATGCCACATAAAACTATTGCTAGAAACTTTTTTTTTTTTTTTTTTTTGAGACAGGGTCTCGCTTTGCAGTTCAGGCTGGCCCTGAGCTCACTATGGAGCCAGGCAAGCCGCCGCGAACTCAGCAATCCTCCTGTCTCTGCCTCCCGAGTGCTGGGATGACAGGCGTGAGCCACCACTTCCGGCACTGTGGTATGCGGTGTTGATTGTTGGTGGGCGTGAGTCTCCACGCCCAGCATTCTATGTGGTTACCGGGGATCGAACTCACGACCTTGCGCTTGCGAGGCAGGCGCCGGAACCACTGAGCTAACCCTCCGGCCCTGCTAGAAACTTTTAAATCTCCACATAAATGAAACAATGAGTAACACTAAAAGTCAACTATATTAGTTAGCTATTGCTGTCTCTCAAACAGGACCATTAAGACAATAAGTGTGTCGTTTTGTTCCCAAGCTCACAGGCCAGCTGAGAAGTTTTTCTGCTCTAAGGCAATCGCTGGCGCTTTCCTCCTTCAGCTGGTGGAGGGCCAGGCAGTTGGGGGGATCCTGCCTGCGCTCCTGCACTTGTGGGGGCCACGCCTGACTCCAGGCTGGTCTGGGGCGGCCCCGGGAAGGCCGCTGGGGTTTCCTCTGTGCGGTCTCACTGCTCCGGCAGGCCAGGCTGGGCTAACTCCCGCAGAGAGGGCGGGTTCCCAGGGCAGGAGCACGGCACGGGGCATCCAGGGCCTCGCTGTGCAGTGACACGCCGCCACTTCCGTGGGATCTTAGGGCCCGAGCACGTGCCGCCTTCGGCTCACCATCGAGGTGTGGAGACAGAAGGTCCACGCCTTGGCGGGAGAGATGCAGACACACACGGCAGAGGGAAAGGCTCCGAGAGGGTCGTTCACCTGGTCCCTCATCGACTCAAACTCCCGAACCCCCCGACGTGCCGTGAACGTCTCTGACAGGCAAACAGCTGCCTCCAGATACACTCTAGACCCACCTGTTCCACAACTAGCTCTTCAGACACTTGAGAAAAAGTATGATCTGGCCCTGAGCTTAGAGAAAGTCCAAAACACTATTTAATGCGGCTGAGACAAGCTGATCCTGACATGTCAGAGAAAACTGGAGATGAATATCATCTGCGACTCTAAATCCAAAAAAATCTTAAGTAAAATATTACCAAATAAAATATGGAGGAATACTAAAAGAATGAAAGCCCATGGCCATGGAATGATTTCTTTTAGTAGCTCAAAATGATTCAGTATTTTTAAATTATTAATATATCACCATATATGAGCCAAACTAAAAATATGTTCAATAATCTTGATTTAATTCCAAAATACTTATTTGGTAAAATTTAGCAATTAAACCAGGAATGGTGGCACCTTCCCATAATCACAGCACTCTAGAAAGCTGAGGTAGGAGGAGAACAAATTTGAGCCCAGCTTGGGTAATTTAGCAATTGAGCGAGACTCCTGTCTCTAAAAATGGGGAGTATATTTGGGTTCAATCTCTAGTACCAAAAAGTAATTATAAAGCAAGAGCCAAGCATGATGACACATACCTATAATCCTCAATACTCCAGAGGCTGAGGCAGGAGAGCTGCTGTGAGTTCAAGGCCAGCTTGGGCTACTTTGAATTCAGAGTCAGCCCAAACTAGAGCTTTTAATTTTTACTAAAAGAGGAATCAAAAAAATTTTGAGTAAATTAGTTTTAAAAAGGTTTCATACTAATATCCAAAAGCCTGTTTGAACAGAGCACAGGGTAGTTAAGGTTATAATTACTGTGATACAAAAATGGATACAATGTATTAACCACATATAGGAAATTAAAAGCATAGATGAGTCACATCTAAATCAAAATTTTTATATAGGTTCTGTAAGTTTATTAAAAGTTTATTAAAAGGGCTCAAATCAAATCCCTTCAACCAGATATTTCAGAACTTTTAATATAGGATTGTTCGGGTCCCAAACACACTTGAGTGCTGTTTTTTAAACAGTATCTTCAGAAACTCTGAGAAACACTGCTATTCAGACATTCTCTTTTCAACCAGAACAAGGCAAGAATGGATCAACCGTGATTCAATGTCATTCTACAAGGGCTCCCCAGGACCATCAGAGATGCCTACAAAACCCGGGATCTGCACTTTGCAAAGGAAAAAGGTAAAAAAATCATTATTATCTGCCACTGCTCACTGCCTTCCAGAAGACCAGAGAAACAACAGGAATATCACTTGCTGTCGTTGGGGTCTGAAAAGTCCCCGTAAGGCCAGGTGTTCAAGGCTTGGTGCCAACCACTTCGGGAGCCCAGTGGGGGAGGGGGAGTCTCTGGTTCTCTGGGACAGACCCCGACGGAGGACTGGGTCCCCTGAGCTTTCCTCTCACTTTCCCTTCTAGGCTGCAGAGTAAATTTTTCTCTTCCATTTTGACATGCTGCCACAGGCCAGAGGAGTGGGACCAACCGAACATGAACTAAAGTCTCTAAAACTGTGAGCAAAAGTCAGTCTTTTCTCCTTATGATTTGATTGCCTGAAATATTTGTTATAGTAACAGAAAGCCAGTACACCTACCAGTACCAGTACACCTACTGAGCAACTGGTCTTATACTAATTAGTTCACCAAACTAATAGATTTCTTATATGCCAATGTCAGTTCATGAAAAATTACAGTGCACACAGCAACAAAAACATAAAATATCTAGAATAAACTTACAGAACCTACATAAGGAAAATTATAGCAATACAAAAAGAAAAGTTTTCTGAGAAACATTTTGAAAATGACAAATGAAGACTGTCTCAAAAGTAATGCAGAACTGTGAGTTTTGTCCAATCATAAATTCCAGTGCCATTTTAAAAACTTAACTAAATTATATAAATGTTATCTGAAAAAAGCGTGCAATAGAGTAGCTAGAAAATAGCTAGACAAAAAGAATAGCATCAAGTATAAAAATTTTTGTAAAAGTTGCCTAGATTCTTACTGTGTGAGATAGGTCCTAGCACTATGGAAATGAATAGAACAAAAGAAAACTGTTCAGAAATTCTTATCTTTTAGAAATAAGTGGGATTTTACACTTCTGAAGAAAGAACTGGCCATTCAGTATATAGCATCGTGACCTGTACTTGGAAATACGTGACATTTCTTAGAACTACAAAAGGAAACCTAAGAGCACAAAAAGTATACATAGCTGCACATATACACACACGTGAAGATAATTTCAACATTTTGGAACAAGAAGTTTCTAAGCAAGGCACAATAAGTTAAACAATAAAAGGAAAGAATATGTCTATATGCCCCAAATCAAAAGCCATCATAAATATTCAAAAGGCACACAACAAATAAAGGAAAATATTTCCTGAGTATAAATGACAGAGAGAGAGAATACCTGAGATATGAAAAAGTATAATTAAAATAATTCAAACCCCTATTTTAGGTCATTGTAAGACCACTTTCTTATTTGATATTTCTTTAAAGTTTTAGAAACTCTTCATGCTTACTTGTCAACCAAATCCAGACTCTCATTTGTGTCTCCTCATCTCCGGCCCTCTCCTTTCCAAGGAACCAGTGATCTGATGTCTACACATCCGGGAGAAATTCACCTGTTACATACCAGATCATCTGCTCCAGCCCTATACTCCTAGGCTTCAGTAACTCTCAGAAGAACTCCTCCCTGGCAAGGAGCGGTTCCGGCAAATAGGGCCCCAGGAGCACCACAGTTCCAAACCCCAGCTCCTCCGACATGAGCTAAAGATGTTTCTTGCTTTTTCTTCTTCCTGACCTGCAGTCTCAGATCACAGAGTTCTACAGGTACCACACATTCGCACGCGCGCGCGCGCACACACACACACCCTACCCAAGGAGCAGAGTCCAATCTAAAAATAGTCTCTGCGTGCGTATAAATAAACACAGAGGCAAGTGAATCCTCCCGTAAGACAGTCTTTGTGTATAAAGTAGCAACGGCTCTAACGCCTAGATGTAGGAAGGGTGCGGAGTAATGCGTGCTATCACACCACAGTAGCAAAGCACTATTTACTCCTGGTAAATACTTGGCCGAGTGTCTGTGGGTCGGGAGCGCTTGTTCACAAGGTGGTTTATAATCGCAGTAAATACACGCGCGCACAATGGAACAGCAGCAGACAACCATTAGAGATCGCGCAGTAGCTCTGTACTAACGAGTTGACGTCAGGATCTCTGAGATTCCAAAACAGCGTATCCTCCGACTGCATCTCCACAGCCTGATCAGTAGGGCGGGCCGGTACCTGGGAATCTGAATTCTTCCCGCATTAGAGCTAATTCTGACACAGAGGCGGACTGGAAAGTCAGCACCTAGCTCAGCACCTCCCGGCAGGCCCTGCCACCATGCGCCCCTCACGGCCTTCCAGATTAGGCGACATCAGACCACAAGGCACCACCACGCGGCACTGCTTGTGCCCACCTTTGCTTCCTTCTGGATTCCCGGTGCTCCTGTCCCAGCACAGAGTCCCCCAGGTCACTCTGCCCTCCGGGACAGTGGCACCTGCAGCTAGAACCCCTGCTCAGGGCCTCCTTCCTCGTGAAAAGCCTTTCCTTGGTACACCTGAGGTCTTGGAGACCACAGTTAAGGTATTTTACAGTTTACCTGTTCCTCTGCAAGAACCAAATAAATCTCAGATTTGTTTCTGAGTCCACATGTAAGCGGTCAATCTTCTTCTTAGGGTGCCAGCTTGAAAAGACTTCATAAAACATTTCAATCTGTGGGTTCCCGTGGCGGGTCATGGTCTACACCAGGTGGATACAGTAAGTGACCTCATGGATTGACTTACTGTCCTATAACTTCTCAGGAAAAGGAAGCTGGTGGATCCCAAAGCAGGCTATCTGTTCTCTATGCCTTCTTCATCCATTTCTTCAGACCCTTCAGAAAGGAGTGGAACCCATGACTGAAACAAGCCTTGCTTGACGGTTACAGTGTACAGATGACTCTGGGAATTCGTCTGATGGAAGAATACCACATAGGTTCCAAGAATGAAAACAGCAACTTGTCTCCTGAATGAGTGATCTTTCATCCAGAGAAGAAGACTTTTCACTTACAGGGTGGCACACGTGCTCATGGTGGAAAGGTAGTTCGCACTCTTCTGAGTGACTGGGGCAACTGACTGACTCCAGGTTTGCCAGGGTGTTAAACGAATAGAAAGGAAATCACGCAATTCCTAACACACACAGAAATCACTATGTACACGTTAGCGTCATGAGGGCAAAGAGGGTATCATGGGCCAGGCTTGTGTCTCAGGCATCTTCTCTGAGACCAACTGGACACAACCTTGACCCTTCCCAACAGTGCCCAGGTTTCTAAAGCATTCACAGATAGAATGCAGTAATGTTGGGAACGTGGTTTTAAAATGCTACAGAAAGTGGAAGAATGTCTCGGGGAGGGCGACCAGGAACAGCAGCTCATTTCCACACAGGGAAACACTGTCATATCTGATCACTTCCAACATACTCACCCTGAGCAGCTTAGAATAATCAAGTTGGATGCCCGACTTCGCACCGACGGCCAGAGGCCTCATCAGTGGACGGAGTGATCACTACTTTCTCTTGGGGAAATCTCAGGCTCCAAACCAAGATCGCAAAGGACCCCCAACACATCCTAGAACCTGTAGTACCACGTGGCCTCATTGTTTTATTCCGGTATGAACTTAGGAAATTTCACATCGTGAGAGGTCTGCATTGACGTGTAAACTCCTTTTATTCCCTTCAAATTCATACTGGATCTCTTTCGGTTCCAGGGACTAAGGGTCCCTCTCACGCTACCCTAGGAGGTAAATCCAATCACCACTCCCTGTTTTCTACTACCCAAGACACTGACAATGGTGTTTTCAGTGTGGGGACCTATTTCTCCACGGAATATATTTTTCCCATGTTGATAACCAACAAGTCATAAGCCCACTTAATGAAGTTTCAAAATTATTATGGCCAAGTCCCTAGTAGTAGAATTCCATGCCTTTCATTTTCTAAGTCAGTGGATATTAAGTGGAAAATATGCCAGGCCCAAAGTCCCCAAATTACTATCTTTTTTTCCCCCTTCACTGTAATTTTGACCAGAGGTCATTCTCATTAAAAGGTCTCTGGGCCCCTTGACAAATGTACGGTTACACTCGCTGAGAGCTCCCTGGCCCTTTCCTGTGCGGCCAGGATGCCAGCTCCCAGCTGCTACCAATTAACATTCCGTTGGCTTCTCTGTCACCACGCGTTAGGCTTGATGGGCTCACAGGTACAGTCTACTTGGCAATGTTTTGTGCACACATTGTGCTTACTGAAGAGCTACAATCCTTAATGAAGTTTCATTCAAAAGCAAAAGACATTTATTGAGCACTTATACAAAGATCACAATAGTCAATAAATATCCCATTCTGATTACACTGAACCTTATTATTTTATTTTTAATGTATTGATAAAACTATTATTATATTTAAACATGAATATATTTTAAATAGCAAAATAAAAGACGGATGACATGAAACGGAAATAGTCTGTATGTAAATGGGAAAAAAAAGATGTCAGGATGTGAAGAAAAAAGGGAAGAAAATATTTTGAGGTTTTAAATATATTTTCACAAGGTAAATATAATTACCAAACATCACAAACACATACTAATAAAAACTGAAATGAACCAGTAGATACTTTATAATTTCTTATTTATATATTAACTCAAAAAGAACTAAATCAAAACATATAAGATCTGGGGAATTAGCTCAAGTGGTACAGTGCCAGCCTTGGAAGCACAAGGGTCTGAGTTCAAACCCTGGTACCTCGCAAAAAAAAAAAAAATGAAAACATAAAATTATAGAATTTTAGAAAGAAATGAAGAAGCATCATGTAAATTGAGGTTAAGGGATTTTACATATCATATAATATTTAAAGAACTAATACTTTTTTTAAAAAAGCAAAAGATAAATTGACCATCAAGTTTATATAAAAACAACAATAATAATATTACTGATGAAAAAGATTGCTTTGTGAAAAAGTCAGAGGGCAGGTCAAAACCTGAGAAAAATACTGACAAATTATATGTCTGAAGAAGTACTTGTAATCAGGATATATGGAATTTTGAATGGTTATCTAACATTGTCTAGAGGAGATTGAAGAAATCACTTAGTGTTAGATAATCTGAGATTTATTTTAGCCCAACAAATCTTCAGTATGATTTCAGGTAGAGTAATAATTCAAACGATTTCAATAAGTAAATTTTGAAAAATCTACTCAAAATGTTCTGAAATTTGACCTGAATTAAATTTTGAATGTGACCTGACTTAAAATACATTCAAAATATAAATAAATATATACATGGCAGCCCAGAGTTGTTATTCAAAATAATAGCTATACTGCTAGTATAGGGAAGTTGATCAAAATAGTGGTGGCCTAGGAATGTTGTTCCAAAATGATGGGGGCCTGGGGAAATTATTCCAAATTGGCAGTCCAGGGAATATATTCAAAATGGCAGCAGGCTAGGAAAGAAGCTCAAAAATAGCAGCCTAGCAATGTTGTTCAAGATGATGGCATCCTAAGGAAATCATTCTAAAATGGAAGCCTATAAAAGTTGTTCAGAATGGCAGTGACCTAAGGAAGGTGTTCCAAAATGGCAGCCTAGGGAACTTGTTCAAAATGGTGGTGTCCTGGGATAGTTGTTCCAAAATGGAAGCTTGGGAGCTTGTTCGAAATGGTGGCATCCTAGGAAAATCATTCCAAAATGGCAGCCTAGGGACGTCGTTCAAAATGGGGGCATCTTAAGGATGTTTTCACAAAATGGGAGCGATGGAAAGTTGTTCAAAATGGCGGCAGCCTATGAAAGTTGCTCCAAAATGGCTGCTTGAAAAATTGTTCAAAATGGTGGCCTCCTAGGGAAGTTGCTCAAAAACGGCAGGTTGAACTGGGGATTTAGCTCAGTGGTTCTAGCACCTCCCTGCAAGCACAAGTTCCTGAGTTCAGTTCCCAGCACTGTATCAAATGGCAGCTTGGGAAGTTGTTAAAATTGGTGGCCTCCTAGGTGAATCATTACAAAATGGAAGCCTAGGAAAGTTGTTCCAAATGGCAATGGCCTAAGGAAATTGTTCCAAAATGAACCTTATTGTTTTAATTAGTGATTGCCAGACTTATTTTCTGAATAAAGATCAATAAAATATTGTTTTGTATTAGACTAAGAACACATTTTTAGCCTCTGTTGAAAAATGGCATGAATGAAAGGGCAGGGATAAAAGGCAAGAAAGATAGCAAAGAAATAAAGGAAACATTGAAAAGTAAAGACAGAACAAAGAGAAAAAAGGGGCTGAAGATTTATTCCGGCATCTGCCTGCCAAGTGTAAGGTCCTGAGTTAGATCCCTGATACCACATATCAAAATGTCGGGTGTGGTGGCTCACACCTGTAATCCCAGCACTTGGGTGGCAGAGGCAGGAGGACTGCTGTGAGTTGGAAGCTAGCTACATAGTGAGTTCAGGGCTAGCCTGAACTACAAAGCAAGACCCTCCCTCAACAAACTAAATAAATAAAAAAAGAAGAGAAAAACTAAACATCAAAGTCATGTGAAAAACAGAATGACAAGGAACACAAGAGGAATAATTAGAAAAGAAGATAAACCAAGAAAGACAACAGAAAAGAGAGAGAGAGAAGTAAAAGATCAGAAATCAAGAACACAAAGCAAAGTATTTCCACTTCATTCAAAACACCCAACTAACAGCTAAAATTTTCTCCTAATATATATATATATTATTTTTTTTCTTTAGTTTTTTGAGACAGGGTCTCGCTTTGTAGTTCAGGCTGGCTCCTAACTCACTATGTAGCCCAGGCAAGCCTCGAACTCAGCAATCCTCCTGCCTCTTCCTCCCGAGTGCTGGGATTACAGGCGTGCGCCACCACACCTGGCACTGTGGTATGTGGTATTGATTGCTGGTGGGCATGAATCTCTACGCCCAGCATTGTATGTGGTTACCGGGATCGAACTCAGGACCTCGTGCTTGCGAGGCAGGCCCCGGAACCACTGAGCTAAATCTCCAGCCCTCTCCTAATATATTTTAGGATGACACAACATTTTAGGATGACACAATATTCATGAGCACTTGTGTACGTGTGTAGTCACTGAGTTATGAACCATTCCATGAGGAGGTGATAGGACAGGAGCGTTAGAGAAATCCTCGCAGACCCCAAATCACAAGGAGGCAGACACGGAGCAGGTGGGCAACCACGATGCTGCAGGTTGTCCTGAAAACACCTGTCAGCGCCTGGCCACCTGGAAAGGGGACAAAAGAAACCCCCTGGGGGCTGACAGCACGAGTCAGATGGAGCCCTCCACACAAGGTGAGGGCCCTGAAAGATGACGCTCTGAATGGACCAAACACAGAACGAAGAAACCAAAGCCTAGAGGCAGACTGTAGAGAAAGTTGCCCACCTCAGGCTGCCTCAGGTAGACCCAATAGAGAAAAGTAACTCCCAACCTGTTAGATGTCAGATGGGATGAGTTTGTGGTCTCAAAATATCAAAGAAGGAAGTCGCAAACCAAAGGAGGAAGGTAGGAGAGTGTTACTGGAAATAAGCAGGAAAAGAATAGATCCTGGATTTCCAGAAGAGAATCCCTAAGTGGGTGGCCACTGAGGCCTTTTCTCGGCGGGTAACTTATCCAGCAAAATCACGCGGGTACAAAATGGGTCAGACCGCAGTCAGTCTATACGATTACAAGGATATTAGTGCAGCCAGTATTGAGCCAATAGGGAAGCAAGGCGCATAGCAAGGGTCCATGGAAAGAGCAAAGGAGTCCGTGGGAGGGGATGGGTTGAGATGCTGTCCTCGCCTGCCCACATGTCTAATGCCAATCCTGCCTCGCGGGACCAGGTGGTGCTGACTGCAGTATAACCTCAGGCCGCCTTTAGCTCCAGGGAGGCACGCGTGCGACTTCCTTGAAGGCCAGACCCCGGTCTGTTCATCTCTATCTAACTAGTAATAGAAGGAAATAACAGTTTTGTCCTGAAATTTCAATCTGAATCATCATCTGAAGTTGAAATTCTACAGGACACAGAAAAAAAAAACATATTTAAAGCATTGTCAGCTGGAGGGGCCTCTCGATATATCACAAAAGCAAATACAACCCTTTGTAGATTCACACATCTAATTACACGCAGACTTCAGTGAAGTTCTCAGGAAGATCCGGGGCACTTAGAGAAAACTGCTGAGTTCCAAAGGAAGAAACAGATTTGTACTGGCATCTACAGAGAGGATACGTCAGAACAACAAAAATCTTAAGGTTCATAAGGAAAAGTAAGGCCATCAAAAACACGGCAAGAAATAAAAGTTCTTCAAAAATTGCTAGGAATGCCGGGCGTGGTGGCGCATACCTGTCATCCCAGCACTTGGGAGGCAGAGACAGGAGGATTGCTGAGTTCAAGGCTTGCCTGGGCTACATAGTGAGCTCAGGGCCAGCCTGAACTACAAAGTGAGACCCTGTCTCAAAAAAAAAAAAAATTGCCAGGAAGCACTTTTTGAATGCTTCATTAAATATTGAGAAGCAAATTAAAAATCAGTGACAGAGTCAACACGAATGGAAAGAAGTTCGTGTGGTGAGTAACAAGGGCTGATGGGATGGATTGGAATGCGACCCAGGAGACAGGGACATGGGCCATAAGCCATAGAAATCAAGAGTCGGAGGACACGGGTGGACAAGGTCTAGTTTCAGGTAATCAGAAGGAAGTCATAGTTGGAGGCAGCATTTTGGAGAGATTGTAGCTGAGTCTTGTCCAGTCTCTGTTAGACTCAGACATCCTCAGGTCTAGGAATCCCAGGCAAGAGAAATGCAAACTGACCTTCACCTCTGTGCACTGCAGTTTGAAGAAATGGTCTTCAAAGTTAGAGAAACCACCTTCAGCTAAGGGGGCAGCTAGACAGTAAAGAGTGGCTCATATTCAGAGGCCAGAAATTAGTCCAAATGCTGATATCTCAACAAGAAAAGCACGAATGTAGAATGATGTCTCAAAGCATTGCAAGAATATAATCATCAATCTATAAATCTAGTCCTGGAAAAGCTACAATAAAGAAGAAATTTTCAGACAAACTGAAGGAATTAACTTCCAACATGTCTTTACTAAAGGAACATCTATAGCAAATATGTCAAGAATAAAGACAATAATCCCAGAAGGAAAGTCTGAAACAGAGGAAATAATCCTATGAAAAATCATATAGCTAAATCTCCACAAATACTACTGAGTAAAACAATGCTGCCTGGCTCACAGGATCCCCCTTAAAGGAACAGCAGCCCACACACCAGCCTGGCACTCATGGTGCAGATCGGCTGTGCTTCTCAGAGAGCTGCTCAGGACCTCAGCACCTGCGGACAGCATGACAGGGGCTGGTGCTGACTAAGAAATCCTGTCCGGACCCCAGGTGTCAGGTAGGTGGCAGGGCTTCCAAAAGCCATATGTAGCCAACTACGATGGTGTGGAGTCACAGGAGGGTGTGCTGGGCTGTGTAAGTCCCACTTGGACTTTTTTTGTTTTTGTTTATTGAGACAGGGTCTCCTTTGTAATTCAGGTTGGCTCTGAACTCAGCAGGTAGCCCAGGCTACCCTCGAACTCACAGCAGTTCTCCTGCCTCAGCCTCCCAAGTGCTGGGGTTGCAGGCGTGCGCCACCACACACCTGACCCACACATTCTCGTGACTTGGAGGTATCTCAGTTCAGACGGGCAGGAAGCATTCACTCCTTCCATGTGGAGCGTTCAAGTCCCAATGAAAACCCTACGCAGTGACAACCAGCAGAATCGTGCCCTGTCCTTTCTCATCAGAAGCTCTTGTCACCCAGACTAACTGTGTCCCGCCTGCCGCCCCAGCAACTTGAGTGCTCGGCTCATCTTCAAATTTCTAATAACATCTCTACACTGATTTTCCTTAAACTTTTCATGTTTCAGATGTTTACATGTTTTCTAACCGTGACAAGTAAGGATGTTGTTGTATGTGCTGCTCCCTCCCTTCTGAAGATGCAGTTTTATGCCTTGATAACTTCAGTATAACTCAGTATAAAAAAGAAACAGCTTCTGCTTGAAGGAGTACAATGTGTTCACATTATTATGATAAAATAAATTTTGCACAGAGACGAGCCTATAGAATACAGTGACACTATTCCTATGTGTAATCTTTTGTTTTCTCTGGAGAAAATTTTTATTTCCTTGACTTTTATTCCCATTACTGGAGATTAAACACTTAAGTCTGTGCACTGAGCTACATTCCTAAGCCTTTAAAAATTTTTAAATTTTGAGACAAGATCTTGCTAACTTACTGAGTTGCCCAGGTTGGGCTTAAATTAGAAATCTGCCTGTCTCGGCCTCCCAGAGTGCTGCTATTTTAGGGATATGCTGTAAGTAATGTGATGAAATCTTTGCTATCTCATCTGACCTTTCCCAACATTGTTTTTTTTTTTTGTTTTTTTTTTTTGCTTTTTGAGACAGGGTCTCGCTTTGTAGTTCAGGCTGGTCCTGAGCTCACTATGGAGCCCAGGCAAGCCTGGAACTCAGCAATCCTCCTGTCTCTGCCTCCCGAGTGCTGGGATGACAGGTGTGAGCCGCCACGTCCGGCATTCCAACATTGTTTTTACATACAGGTTGAACATTCCTTATTGAAAGGCAAGTGCTCTAAAATCTGCAACTTTCTGAGCACTAAGGTGACCCCATAATGGAAAATCCTGCACTTGACCTCGTGGGATGGGCTGCAAAGTGCAGGCCATGGGGAATAGTGCACAAGATCACCTTCGGGGTACACACACCAGGGGTGTGGTAAACAACACTCGTTTCTTAAATCAACTTCCTGACTCACACTCCTGAGACAGCTCACCAAGTGCAAGTAAAACACTTCACAATCTAGAAACATCCAGTGTCTCCCAGAACTTGAGGACAACGATGCTCCGCTGGGGACGGGAACACCGTGGGCAAAACCCGCAGCGCGCCGCGTCTCTCCTGGCCTCAGAGAAACAACGACTCGGCCCAAAGCAGGTGAAGCTCCTGGAACTAAGAAAGAGCTGACGAGAGAACGAGAAATGACAAAGAACCAGGAGAAGGGAGACAGCACAGGCACAGAGGGACGCAGGTGGGAAGCTGGTTCCAGGAGCCGGGGCGGAACCTGAGCTGGGGGGCGGTGGCGGCGGCCCCGGAGGAGCAGCAGGACCGCCTCAGGCGAAGCCCACAGTCACCTCCACTGCAAGACCGGTGGGTCGTGGGTCGTTCTCACCCTGAGAGTGAGTCCCTGCGGGGGCACAGCTGGGGTTTCCCAGCTTTAGGTCCTGGTCAAAATTTTTCCCATTCTGTAGGCTTCTCTTCACTCCCTGTTTCCTTCGCTTTGCAGAAGAATTGAATTTGATAGGATCCCATTCGTGGATTCCTTGTCATGTGCGACTCGCGCTGTGTTGGGAAAGTCTCCGCCGACACCTGTGTCTTCGAGATCTTTCCGTGTGTCTGTATGCGTTAGAAATCTATGGCAGGGCCGGAGGGTTAGCTCAGTGGTTCCGGCACCTACCTCGCAAGCTCGAGGTCCTGAGTTCGATCCCTGGTAACCATATAGGATGCTGGGCGTGGTGACTCACGCCCACCAGCCATCAATGCCACATACCACAGTGCCGGGCGTGGTGGCTCACGCCTGTCATCCCAGCACTCAGGAGGCAGAGACAGGAGGATTGCTGAGTTCGAGGCTTGCCTGGGCCACATAGTGAGCTCAGGGCCAGCCTGAACTACAAAGCAAGACCCTGTCTCAAAAGCAAAAAAAAAAAAAAAAAAGAAATCTATGGCAGTGCTCTGTTTAAAACTGTGGTCAAAAATATTGTTTGCCTTTCTAGAACTCATTTGCATCTACAGGTGTTCATGCCAAAGAGAAGATCCGGAAATTGTCTGTCTGTGATCTATTGATTTCACTTATTAGTATATCCTCCAGATGTCTCCATTTGCACCTAAATGGATCGATCTTGTCATTCTTTATGGCAGAGTAATACTCCATTTTGTAAAAAAAACACATCTTCTAAGTAGGACAGCTTTTATAGAGTGGAAAATTTCTATAGGAAACTTGGTGTGGGAATGTGATGAGGGGAAGGAATAAATAGGATACAGAAAGAAAATAAAAGAGTATGTATAAAGGGGGGAGGAGGGGGGAGTGGGTAGGGATATGGGTAAAAATGAGAATTAACTTGTGGCATATACTGGTACAAATTTCCCAATGTTATATGTGATTTTGAGATGTATATAAATTGTACCAATAAAGAATTCAATTAAAAAAAATATTGTTTGCCACCTCTACTCCCCTGCCTTCATCCTCTTCCTCCCGCCCCTCTCCTTCCTTCTGGTCTCCTCTCTCCGCCCTTTTCCTTTTCCTCCCTCCCTCCTCCCTTCCTGAGTCAAATTTCCTTCTGGTCTTATTTCCCTTTATCTTCACTTCCTTTCACAATTCTTCCAGTGCAAATCCGCTGATATGTTCTCCAAATTCTCTTTTGATGTTCT
>PVIC010028893.1:0-22888 GCA_004025085.1 Thryonomys swinderianus
TTATGTCTCTTGATTCATTTCCCTGCACAATAGATGGTACAGCTGGGAAAAGCAGAACAGAACAAGGAGTCTGGAAACTTCAGTACGAGGTTCACCTACCTAGCTTAGTTCTTTTCCTCCTTACCCTTCCAAGAATCCTGTGTACAGTGCAAGACTATTATGGTTTGTCAGGTCTTCCTGGTGTAGCTTAAAGAGAGGCCTATCCCTCTGAGGCTCTACTTTACTTGAGTAGAAATTACATTGCAAATGGCAGACTGTTCAGTGTCCCTGGCTTTTCTGAAAGCTCTGTCTCTGTTGCAGAAAGAGCTGGGGCAGAAGGATCGTCTCCTTCAACAGCACCAGGCCAAGTTAGAAGAAGCCCTTCGGAAACTGTCGGATGCCAGTTACCAGCAGGTTGCACCATATTCAGCCACCAATTTTCACATACCTTTGATCTAGAGAAACTTTCTTTTGATTTAATCTCTGTTTTGTAGGTGGATCTAGAGCGGGAGCTGGAACACAAGGATGTCCTTTTGGCTCATTGTATGAAAAGAGAGGCAGATGAGGTAACCTAGAATTTGAGGTTTTTCTTCCACATTAGGAAACAAGGAGGTAGACTGTTTCCCAGCCAGAGCTGAACCAAAGCCACATAGCAGGCTGTGTGGTGAGGAAAACAGGTTCCAGGATAAGAAGTCAGATATCAAATCCTAGCTTACCTTGTCTGCCTTGTATGACCCGAAGATGGCATTCATACCCTCATAATCTACATAAATAACAACACAGTACTATTAGATCCACTAGTAGAGTCAGGCACTCAGAAGATTAACCACTGTTCATTATGAAGCAATGCCAGGTTTGCCAGAGAAGCCATCTGATGTCCTCCAGTGGCTGTGACAGAGCACTGAGGTTTTCATTTCATTCATTTTTCATCACAGTGCCTACTAGGCATCAAGTGCGGCATCGACACTGCAGTGAATAAAATGGAAACTTGTCTGCACTGTAAAGCTTATATTTTAATGGAAAAGCGTACAAATGAATAATTATTTACTAAACTAGGTGTGGTAGTGCATATCTATAATCCCAGCACTTGAGAAGCTGAGGCAGGAGCGTATGGTGAGTTCAAGGCCAGGGTGGGTTTCATAGTGAGTTTAAGGCCAGCCTGAGCTAAATAGCAAGACTCTGTCTCAAAAAGCAATAATAATAATAACATTAAGAATAGTAATATACTATGTCAGGAAGTGATGAAGAATGTAAAGAAGAGATGTATGATAGCACAGCTCGGTTCAGAATTCTCCCTTCAACAAGCACATTTCTTCCTGCTACTCTAGGTGACCAACTACAACAGTCACAGCTCGCAAAGCAATGGCTTTCTCATTCCAGTGGCAGGAAAAGGAGCTGCTTCTGTTGCTCACAGAGGGGTAGGTTCCCGGGGTTAGAATGCAGGTCTGCCACTTCCAGCTGAACCAGAACGGCGCCCTGGCCATCAGCAGCGGGCCAGTCTTTGTATCTTCCTGGCCCTGGTTTCCCCTTTCTCTTGCTCCTTTCCTTCTTTGCTTCCTTCTTTCTTTCCATATTGAAATTGAACCCAGGGCCTCCACATGCTAGGAAAATGCTGAATCACTGAACTATATCTCCACTCTGTTTTAAAATTTTATTTCAAGATCAGGTCTTGCTAAGTTACCCAGGCTAGCCTTGAACTCAGGATCCTCCTGCTTTAGCCTCTCAAGAAGCTGGGATTATAAACATACATCACTATGTATCTGTGATATGTATAAAGATGTGAGGTGAGCCAGGTATGGTGGTGAACACCTGTAAACCCAGCCTTCAGAGGCAGGAGGATCACTGCAGGTTCAGGGCTAGGTTGGGCTATGTAGTGAGTTCAGGGCCAACCTAAACTACAAAGCAAGATCCTGTTCCATACAAGAAAGAGAGAAAGAGAGAGTAAAGGGAGGGAGGGAGGGAGGGAAGGAGGAAAGAGAAAGAAAGAAAGGAAGGAAGGAAGGAAGGAAGGAAGGAAGAAAAGAAAGGAAGAGAAAGAGAAGGAAAGAAAGAAAGAAAGTGAGGAAGAAGAGGGAGGAAGGAAAGAAAAGAAAAAAGAAAGAAAGGAAAGTAGGTGCGAGGCACTAGCCATTTAAAATTAAGGAGTAACAGATTAAGGATAGGCCTGTTTCCGAGGAGAAAAATTTTCTCCCACAAAAACAGATCTATCCTAGAAATGTCTCTGCTCTATGTTTAAACCCATTGGTTGGAACTTGGCTAGTGATATGGTGCCATGCCACTCCAACAGCACCTTATTTTTGTCCACAGACCAGCGACCTGCAGCTCGTCCGCGATGCTCTGCGTAGCCTCCGCAACAGCTTCAGTGGCCACGACCCTCAGCACCACACCATTGACAGCTTGGAGCAGGGCATCTCCAGCCTTATGGAGCGTCTGCACATCATGGAGACACAGAAGAAGCAGGAAAGAAAGGTGATGCCTCGCTGTGTTCTCTCCCATAGGCACGATCCCAGGGAAGCTCGGTTTTATGAATTCTAATGTGGATGAGGGCAGCACTAAAAGATACGTAAGATTTTACCGATGTTTAGTTGGTTTTCATCTCAGTGGAGCTGACCTCATTATAGTATGACAACCCTAAGATAGGATTCCTGGTAAGTCCTGCTCTCAGCAGGTGTGTAGCTGTCTGAGGGTGTCTGTTTACTGCACATTCTCCTCCCTTTTCCCTCCAATGAGTTTGGTGTCGAATGAGAAAATATATGGACTATGCATTGAAAACTAGAAACCCTTTTATAACTGTATGTGACTATTGTGAGGATAAATATGCTAAATTTTATAGGTTGTAGAAGAAGAGGTGATAGAAAAATCACATAGTTCAGGTCCTCTTTTATGACTGCAGTGTCTTGCTTAAGTTCTTTGACCATAAGTCTTGTGGTTTTTGTGTGGCTCTCCAGGTTCGGGGCAAGTCACCCAGACCTCAGGCAAATAGTGAGTACCGGGAGTCTTGGCCGCCTCATTCAAGTAAGTACTGATTATACTCAGCAAGGACTCCTAGCACGTTAAACCAGAAATTTAGTGTTTGTCAGGTTACCAATATCTAGGGGATGAAAGTTTTTTTGTAGTACTTCACATGTGTAATGTGTTTTTCCATTAAAAACACTGGAGTTGTGTTAGTTTTGTGACTGAGACTCAAGCCTTCAGCCCAAGTATTTCGCCATATGCCGGATGACACTAATGCATGGGTTAAGTATCTGGAAAATAAAGTTTAAAATATTTGTGCTGAACAAAGTAAAATATAGACAAGTGCTCTGCCACTGAGCTCTTTCCCAGCCTGAACAAAGTAAAATTTAAAACAAGAGCACACATAAAGATAGTATGGTGGTGCATGCCTGTAACCTCAGGTACTCAAGAGGCAGGATTGCAAATTTGAGGCCAAGCTGAGCAACTTAATGAGATCCTGTATGAAAATTTTTAAAAATTCAAAAGGACTAGGGACATCGCTCAGTGGTAGCTCACCCTTAGGTTCAGTTGCTAGTACCAAACACACACACACACACACACACACACACACACACACACACACACACCCTATAGTCTCAAGTAGCACACATAGCCAAAAAATCCACTTTTTCTTAGAGACAAGAAGTGTAGTTTCTGTGGGGATTTTCCTTTTAACGTTGAGAGTTAGGTCAGTTTAAGCCCTATAAAATACTCGCACCATCTAGAGGCCATAGTGAGGTAGTATATATTTTGACTTCTTCCCAATTCTGGGTTCAGAGATAAGAAACTCTTTTCCCCCTGTTCATTTCAACTCACTGCAAGCCTACCCAGTCTGCCAATGTCTGTTCCAGTTTATATCTTACCTTTTGGTTTAACAGTATACACATTTTCTTACATTTTACTTGGGCCTGATCTAAAACTACCTAAATAATTTTATAAAATCTAAATGTAAAAAGCTAACTAGAACCAGTTTGCAATGTAATGTATCCAGTTTTTAAAACCATAGGAAAATATAGAACCTCGCCAGGTATCCAACGGCAGATGCCTGTAATCGCAGAACTCCAGAAAGCTCAGGCAGGCAGATGCTAAGGTTGAGTCAAACCTGGACAACTTAGTGAGGTGATGTCTCAAAATAAAAATTGCTTAAAAATTCTTTTCAGCACTCAATGGGCCTCTTTTTGTGTGGCTTCAGACGACCAGGATAAGGTCTGCCTCTAACCTTAATCTCAGTTCTGCTGAGGAAATTGGCACAATTCACCATGATGGGCCTCTCTGGGAGCTTTGTTGTCCCCATCCTGATCACTCTCCGTCCGTGATTGCAGTGCTCCAGTCTTGCTTCTGGCAGCAGCATTAGCATTGTCCACGTTTATCAAGGCTGACAGTTGGGCGGAAGCTCTGGTTCTTCTTCTGGTGGTAACGGCTCCGCGCGGCCTTCTCTCTGTGACCTGGGTGCCACTTGCCAAAGTTGATCTTGTGCTGACTCATGTCACCATCACCTCCCTGGCCTCCTAAGTGCTTCCACTCTATCCGTGCAGCCATGAATGTTGCTTATGTGACCTGGAAGTGTCCAGGTCTTCCTTGGTCTGGATGGCATGTTGGCAGCTGAGATGAAAGAGGTCTAAATAAAATTAAAAGTCTTGATGATGGAGCTTGGGGCAGGACCCTGCATTCAGCCCCTATTACCACGAAACAACAGAGCAGCAGCCCCTGTCAAGAGCCAAAGAGAACAACAGAACCAAACCCAGATGTAATAAGATGTTGAAACTATCCACACAAGGAATTTAAAATACTGTGACAATAATAAGGCCATGTGTGGTGGTGCATGCCATAATCCTAGCACGTGGGAGGCTGAGGCAGGAGAGTCACTATGAGTCTGAGGCCACCTTGGGGCTACACAGTGAATTTGACTCAACCAAAAATAAATAATAAAATAACTATGATTTATAAAATGCTGTAGTGAAAATGTTGACATCATACAGGTACAGATGTGAGGTTTTCAGCCATGATCAGAATTATGAGATGTTAAATAGAAAAGCTAGAAATGCGAATAAAGATGAAAGCTCCAGCAAGCTCCTTAGTAGACACACCCAGCTAGAAGAGAGAATCAGGAGAGAATCAGCAACCTGAAGGAATGATAATAGAAATTACCCAAACTTGAACACAAAGTAAAAAAGAGTGTGGGACAAGAAGCAAACAACTGAAGCATCAGGACCTGTGGGAGGGTCAGACTTGTGACTGGCTAGAGCACAGGGCTCCAGCGTGTGTGGGGCCTGAGGGTTAAGCCCCAGCACAGGAAGGAAAAACTAAACCCAAGGGAAGACATCTCAGACAGATTAAAATGTGTAAAATTTGGAACCATGAAGAAGAAAAGTAAGAACAGAGCAGAAGAAATAGTGAAGAGCTAATGGCCAAATTTTTTCAAAAAGTAGCAAAAGACATCAAACTACAGACACCAGGACCTTGGAGAACCTTAAGAAGGATGAATAACAGCGATCCCCATTGCAGAAAATCAAACAAGATCTTGAAGGCAACCAGAGAGGAAAAAACATTATGTGTTTAGAAGAACAAAGAAAAGAATAACAGCAGAGTTCTTGTCAGAAATTACACAAACTGTAAGATGGGAGTGAGGGTGGAGAGAACATCTTTAAAATATTGAAACAGGGCTGGACATTTAGCTCAGTGGTTACAGCACCTGCCTAGCCAGTCCAAGGTCCCCGGTTCGATCCCTGGTAACCACATACAACACCAACAATACCGGCCGTGGTGACTCACGCCCACCAGCGATCAGTACCACATACCACAAATGCAGGTTTGGTGGCTCAAGCCTGTAATCCCAGCACTCCGGAGACAGAGGTAGGAGGATTGCTGAGTTCAAGGCTTGCCTGGGCTACATAGTGAGCTCAGGGCCAGCCTGAACTACAAAGCAAGACCCTGTCTCAAAATAAATACATAATATTGAAATAACAAATCCCTGTAACCCTAAAGTTGTATACCTAGAGAATAACATTTTTTAGACAAAACTAGAATTTCCTATAAACAGACTATAAGAAATATTAAAGAATTTAAGTGGAAGAAATATGATACTAGAAATAAACTGATATCTACAGAAAAATAGTTAAGGTAAATATTAAAAAAAAATTTTTTTTTTGAGACAGGGTCTCGCTTTGTAGTTCAGGCTGGCCCTGAGCTCACTATGGTGCCCAGGCAAGCCGCCACGAACTCAGCAATCCTCCTGTCTCTGCCTCCCGAGTGCTGGGATTACAGGCTTGAGCCACCACGCCCGGCACTGTGGTATGCGGTGTTGATTGTTGATAGGCATGAATCTCCACAGCTGGCATTATATGTGGTTACCAGGGATCAAACTCAGGACCTTGTGCTTGTGAGGCAGGCGCCGGAACCACTGAGCTAACCCTCTGGCCCAAAATTAAAATATTTTAAACATTTATTTTAAAATATTATTTTAATATATTATTTTAAAAGAGCTGAGTGTGGTGACTCACACCTGTAATCCCAGCATTTGGGAGGCAGAGGCGGCAGGATTGCTGAGTTTGAGGATTGCCTGGGCTACGTAGTAAGCACAGGGCCAGCCTAAACTACAAAGTGAGACCCTGTCTCAAAAATTAAGAAAGCAAAAAAAGAAAGAAAAAAAATTAAGAAAGCAAAAAAAAAAATTATCTAAAAGATAAATTATTTAAAGCAACTATAGTATTGTATTATTGGTCCCTGGCATATGTAGAAGTAAAATATATGACATTAGTGCAAAGCTTGGAAGGAGGAATTTGGACTATATTGTTGTGACCTTCCTACACTATAGGTGAAGTCATGTTATTGTTTGGAAGTTGGGCCTGAATCATCAACAAATGAATAAAGAAAACATGGTATTGGGCTGGGATGTAGTTCAGTGGCACCACCACCTGCGTGGCAAACACAAGGCTCTGAGTTTATCCCCAATACTGCAAAAAACAAATAAGAAAATGTGTTATTTATGCACAATGCAAAACTACTCTGTCATAAAGAAGGATAAATTTGAGGCATTCATAGGTAAATGGGTGCACCTTGAAACCATAAAATTAAGTGAAATAAATCAGACACCTAAACTTAAATATTACATCATATATGAGAAACTCAAAATATAAGTAACAAAATAAAAAATAGATAATAGGAAGTAGCGAGACCTTTCTCAGATGGGCAGGGGAACAAGAGATGGAGGGGGAGGGGGAAAACTGAAGAAAAAATGGAAATGGAAGTTCTGTAAATGGGACGGGGACCAAGAGGTAGAAGGAGCAGGAAGGGATGGTAGGAGTTGGAGAGAAAAAGAGTTAAGATGTGTTCTGCACGTGCAGCTTCCTGTGGAAATGCAATCATCATGTCCTGTTAACATGTATTGATACGAAGAAAGAAAGAAGAAAGGTAGAAGACATGTAGCTTGGGTAAAGTGTGTAGTTAGCATGTACAGGTACTAGGTTCAATTCCTAGCACCAAGAAAAATACAGCAGACTGTGACTAATTAAAAATATACATACTAAGTGTAAGAGCAAACACTAAATTTTTAAAAAATAAGTTGATAAATTTTTTAAAAATAAGTTGATAATAGAAATAAAAAGGAATTACAGACATATTCAATCCAGTACCAAACATAAGGAATCTAACATATTGGACTTTGAAGACAATATGGAAGAAAAATGAAAAAGAAATGTAAAATTCTCAATCCAAAGAGACAAGGAAAAAAGATAAGAAAGGAATAAAGATCATGAATAAATATATAAGTAAGATGAAGGTAGGTTTGTTTTTTTTTTTCGGTACCAGGGATTGAACTCAGGCCCTTGTGCATCCAAGGTTGGTGCAGTCCCACTTGAGCTGAACCCCCAGCCCAAAGGTAGATTTTAAAAGTAATCAGGGGCTGGAGATTTAGCTCAGTGGTTCCAGCGCCTGCCTCGCAAGCACAAGGCCCTGAGTTCAATCCCAGTAACCACATACAATGCTGGGCGTGGTGACTCACGCCCACCAGCCATCAATACCACATACCACAGTGCCGGGCGTGGTGGCTCACACTTGGAATCCCAGCACTCCGTAGGCAGAGGCAGGAGGATTGTTGAATTCCAGGTTTGCCTGGGCTACATAGTGAGCTCAGGGCCAGCAAGAACTACAAAGCGAGACCCTGTCTAAAAAAAAAAAAAAAAAAGTAATCAGATGTTCATTATAATAGCTCTTTTCTACCTTTTTTTTTTTAAACCAGTGTCATACTAATTAGGAGAGAACCTGGTTGGTGGAAAAAAAGAAGTAGTTTTTGAACAAAACAAAGATTTATTTTAACTCTGGTGCTGCCACTAAAAGATCTAGAACCTCAGGATTGAACACTTTGCCATGTACCCTGTTCATTACAGGGATAAGGTTACTTCAAAGATGGATAAGATGCTATATTTGAAGTCTGAGAAGAGCAGCTGGTCTGAGGACCAGTCTGAACATCATTGACCAAGAGACTATTCTTGTGTTTAGTGCAAGTTGGTAGATTTTTATCTAAACATAATGATTGCATCTCCTTCTCCCTCTCCTCCCTCCTCCTCCCCTCCCTCCCCCCCTCTCCCTTCCTTTCCCTTTCTCATAGTACTGGGAATTAAACTCAGGGCTGTTGCACTGAGCTAGCCCCTCATCCCTTTTTTTATTTTGTACTTCGAGACAGTCCAGGTAACTTGGAATCCTCCAACCTCAGCCTCTCCCAGGATGCTGGGATGGTGGGTGTGCCCACCATGCCAGGTGTCTTTTTGGAGGGAAGCATTTCTATTGGGTCAGGGCTCCACTCTTATGACTTCACTTAACCTTAAACATCTGCTTCTCTAATACCATCACGTGAAGGTTGGGGGTACAGTTTAGACCATAGCAACATTACGTTCCAATCTTTATTACATTGTAATTATCACTGTTTTTCTATCTCACTTCACTAGACCTTGAACTGCTTCAGGTTGGGGATTTTATCTAATTTATTTGTTCATCTATAATACTTGATATATAATAGGTACCCAATAAGCATTTAACGTGATTTATATATTTTGGGGGCAGTGCTGTGATTGAATTTGGGCTCCTTGCACTGAGCTAATCCTCCGGCACCCATCCTTTGATTTGGACACCTTCTGGCTAAGTCACTGAGCTGCCCAGTTGCCCAGGCTGGGCTAGAACTTGGGATTTTCCTGCCTCAGCTCCTCCAAGAGTACTGAAACCACAGGCATATGCCACCAAACCTTGCTTTTATTTTTCATTCAAACATTTTAGTGAATAAAGATGGCATAATTCACTTCAGTTTCTTTGTCTTAGGTAGTAATGTTATGTTTCTGTCTTTTTAGACTATCAATGTCAAGTCATATTTTAGTTTTCCTTTTGAATTAGTGTCTTAGGGTGTTTAATGATTTTTCAAAAAGGGGCTGGAGATTTAGCTCAGTGGTTCCAACACCTGCCTAGCTAAGCACACGGGCCCTGGTTCAATCCCTGGTAACTACATACAACAATACTGGGCATGATGACTCACGCCCACCAGCAATCAGTACCACATACCACAGTGCCGGGCATGGTGGTTCATGCCTGTAATCCCAGCACTCGGGAGGCAGAGGCAGAGGCAGGAGGATTGCCTGGGCTACATAGTGAGCTCAGGGCCAGCCAGAACTACAAAGTGAGACCCTATCTCAAAAAAAAAAAAAAAGATTTTTCAAAAGATTTTGGAACACATCTTGCCTTTCCTCATCTCTCAGTTTGTTTTAATTGCTTCTTAAATTAGACTGCTGGCTTCTAGAATTGCTCCCGTCCAATCCATACTTTGCTGCTAGATTAACCTTTCTAAAATGCTGGTCATTTTGGGCATGGTTACCCATGCCTGTAATCTTAGCTACTCAGGAGGCTGAGGCAGGAGGATGCCAGTTGAAGGCCAGTCTGGCTCAAAATTTTAAAAACTGAAAAAGGACTGAAGATGTACCTTAGTGCTCCCTGAGTTCAAGGTTTCAATCCCCAGTACAATAATCATATCAGAATATCAGTCCTTTTTAGTATCTTCCCATAGTTCAAGAGTAATTATCTTCAAATCTTAGCCTGTTAACCAGAGTTCTTTGTGGTCTGGCATCTGCCTATGTTATTGCCCCATAACTTCCTGAATCATTCTTCGTGCTTCAGTTTTACTAGTTTACTATGGTTTTCTAAGAACATTATCCCATTTCATGCTTTTTGCTCATGTTCTTCCCTTTTCCTGGTGTGCCCTTTGCAACTTTTCACTCATGGGGTGTGTGTGTGTGTGTGTGTGTGTGTGTGTGTGTGTGTGTGTGGTGCCCCATCTCAATCTTAGGATTTTTTTTTTTTTTTGAGACAGGGTCTCGCTTTCATAGTTCAGGCTGGCTCTGAGCTCACTATGTAGTCCAGGCAAGCCTCGAACTCAGCAATCCTCCTGTCTCTGCCTCCCGAGTGCTGGGATTACAGGCGTGAGCCACCACGCCCGGCTCAATCTTAGGATTTTTAAAGGTGCATTCTAAAATAATTTTCTGCCTGAGGGTCCTTTCTGGTCTTTTCCAGTTGGAGTTAACCTCTCTATCTTCAATCTTCCGAGTAGGTGTATCAATCAGATTTCAGTGCATTCTTACTGTTTGCAATTGTGCCTCTCATCTATATGGGATTGTAAGCTCTTGGAGATCAGAGACCACATAAAATGTTTTTATATTCTCAAAATCCAGCAACATATAAAAGGTGCTCATGTTTATTGAATGAATCAATTACATAATGCAAAAAGTGAATATTTTATTTATTTATTTATTTATTTATCTATCTATCTATCTATCTATCTATCTATTTATTTATTTATTTATTTATTTTTTGCTTTTTGGAGACAGGGTCTCGCTTTGTAGTTCAGGCTGGCGCTGAGCTCACTATGGTACCCAGGCAAGCCACCGCGAACTCAGCAATCCTCCTGTCTCTGCCTCCCGAGTGCTGGGATTACAGGCGTGAGCCACCACGCCCAGCATTATATGTGGTAACTGGGGATCGAACTCAGGTCCTTGCGCTTGCGAGGCAGGCACCGGAACCACTGAGCTAACCCTCCGGCCTAATATTTTATTTATTCAACAATCACATGAAGGGTGCTAGGGCAAAGGAAAATCGTAGCATGCATGTTATGATAACTGACATTCTTTGGAAGGAAAACTGAAATTGACTGAATGTGATTGTGATGCAAAGGGAAGGTTGGTTGTCTTTCACCCAGCTCTGTCCCTCATACTCTCCCTTGTTGTAAACCTCCTCCCAGAAGTGTTGTCTTCTGTCTGCCAATTTGGTGGGAAATCCATTAAGAAGAAGATACATACACATGAGATTGCAGGAGAGATTTTTAATAAAAGCTTAATTACTGGTTTTTGGTCCTTATGATGAAGTTTCTGTTTGGTCTTTTCTAGTCTCTTGGTTGTAAGTCCTCATGAATTCATTACACTTTTACACTTTTATCCTTCTAAAGGATAGAGATAAATTAGGAGCTTGTGTTAAATTAGGAACATTACAGGGGAAATACACAGATTCTATACAGCGAAGAGTGAAAGTAGATCTTGTGTTTTGTTGTTGTTTGCAGTACTGGGGATCAAATTTAGGACCTTGTACTTGCCAGGCAGGTGCAGCACCACTGAGATCCCAGGCCCTGATCTTGTGCTTTTTTTACCCCTCCCTTTTGTTTTCTTGGTACTGGGGATTGAACTTGGCACCTTGGACTTGGGAGGCAAGCATCAGAACCACTGAGTTAAATCCCCAGCCCAATCTTGTATTTCTTAGATCAGAAAGATAAGCAGGGATCTGAATTTCTAAAGTTCCTTTACCGCTGTAGTTTGTGTTCCTGTTGCTTTCTCTTTTCATGAGTCACTTGAGTGTTCTTTACCGCCAACCTCCAAATGCAACAGAAACGTAGGTCCCGCTGTGTGTCTACTCTGCCCCACTGACATCTTGCCAGGTTTGTCTGTCCTAGTTTTGTTTTGTTTTTTTTGAGACAGGGTCTCACTTTGTAGTTCAGACTGGCCCTGAGCTCACTATGTAGCCCAGGCAAGCCTGGAACTCAGCAATCCTCCTGCCTCTGCCTCCCGTGCTTGGGATTACAGGCGTGAGCCACCACGCCCAGCACTGTGGTATGTGGTATTGATTGCTGGTGGGCGTGAGTCTCCACGCCAAGCATTGTATGTGGTTACCGGGGATCGAACTCAGGACCTTGTGCTTGCGAGGCAGGTGCCGGAAGCACTGAGCTAACCCTCCGGCCCTGTCCTAGTTTGATATTTAGCAATAATACCAGTCAGATCAGTTGGTGTTCCCTAGTAGAAATACCTGGAATGAGTGAGAGATCATGGTCCTTATGAAAATGTCCATGCCCAGAACACCTCTTGCCCATGTGGATCTGGAGGTGATTTCTGTGGATCATGCCCTATGGACACGGTGTTTGCTGCCATGACATCAGGAGGCTTCATTCCCCTGAGACATTTCTGAATAACTAGAAATGACTAGTGGTACAATGTAAAACCAACTTTCTAACTATAGAGACTCTCTGATTGCAGAACTGCCTCACTCCCAGAGTTTCCCGGCTGTCAGCAGCGCCTGTACTAAAGTGCTCTATTTCACTGACCGGTCACTTACACCCTTCATGGTCAATATACCAAAGAGGTGAGATGCTGGGATCTTTATTTCTAAGGAGAAGAAGGCACAACATTAGTTCTTTCCTAAATGAGCAGCTGAAAAACTTTTGAAAAGCAGTATGTGTTGTGAGAAAAGCCTGGGAGATAAGGGATTCTGGTTCCATCTTTGCCACTAACTAGTGACATTGTAAATGACCTAAGTACAGAACAGCTGTGTATGGAAGCAGTGGTACTTCCAATCCTGATAACTGTGCAACTACATTCCAGGTTTGGAAAAGTAGTTTTTAAGTGTTGTAGTTCCTGCTGATGGCCATGAATTGCAGCTTGAACTCCCAGGCTTTTTATTCACTGATCTTTGTTACTGTTTGACGACTGCAAGTGCTCCCTATTGAGTATTTATGTTTGAAAACTTTTCCCCAAACTGCTGATGGAACTGATGGAACACCTTCTAAAGGAAATAGTTTTGAAATAAAATTGTTTAAACTCTGGAATCAACTACTGAGAGTTTATAGGATTTTCCTATCCTATGAAGTCTACTTATGTGGTGGGTTAGAAGACAGGTTCTTCTTTTTTTTTTTTGAGACAGAGTCTTGCTTTGTAGTTCAGGCTGGCCCTGAGCTCACTGTGTAACTCAGGCAAGCCTCAAACTCACCAATCCTCCTGCCTCTGCCTCCCTAGTGCTGGGATTACAGGCATGAGCCACCACGCCCAGCATTGTAGGGTGTGGTACTGATTGCTGGTGGGCATGAGTCAATACACCCAATATCACATCATTGTATGTGGTTACCTGGATGGAACCAGGGACCTTGCGCTTGCTGCTAGGCAGGCAGTGGAACCACTGAGAGCTAAATCTGCGGCCCTAGAAGACAGCTTCTTAAAGATAGGAGAGAGCTGTAGTATTGTAGTGAAGAAGAAAATCGAGAGAACTTGGGGATTATTTATGGTTGTTCAACAAATTTGTTTTCAGAGACCTTCTATTGTATTCCAGACAAAAAAGAGAAAAAAGCTTTGGCTGCTGCTAAAATAGTAAACTAAATTCTTAGATCACCCAATATGGAATGTCATTTTTCCTTTCCTAGTGTTGACCAATCTCCAACTTTTGCAATGTTAGTTTTATCTGCATTATCAGGGTCACTGAGTTAATAAGGTCATGCTGTTTCTGTTTGTTGACTTTGGAAGGGGCCTGGGTTTAAAGCTAACACCCTATTTTTCTAACCTATTGACTGACAGTCTATTTCGGTTCTTTTTTTGTGGCAGGTTGGGGGAGGTGACTTTGAAGGATTTTAAAGCAGCTATTGATCGGGAAGGGAATCATCGGTATCACTTCAAAGCCCTGGATCCTGAGTTTGGCACTGTCAAAGAGGAGGTATGGGACCTATGGGGGATCTGGGTAGTGTTGTTCATTGTAGACCCCCAAAGTCTCCTATTCAAGGTCTAGTGTCCACAAGGATTTGAGTTCCCTAATCAGGTTGGAGGAATTTTCTGGCTGAGGTCTGATTAGACCAAGAAGGTCATAGAGTGGCCCAAGATGTTGATAACTTCTTCAATTCTAGGACTTAATTATTTTGACTAAGAATTTGGGTAGAGTTTTAATTTTAGACAGGAAATAGTTTGATTTTGTTAGGGAAAATGAAAAACCTAAGACAATAAAGAAACAGAATCAGTGGCCAAGTCCTAGAGAACTTCTTCCTACATAGAGCAAAGCAAACAACATAAAAATCTGGAATTATGTATTATGTGATGGGGTGGCAGTTTCTCATAATGAAAACAGAGAACTTCTGGCTTGTTATCTATGCTTACTCTAGCTTCTTGTGTATTTTCTTGGGTTATTCTTCTCTTTTACTCCATTTACCAAATAACGGATTTTTATTTTATTTTATTATTTATTTATTTATTTTTTTGAGACAGGGTCTTGCTTTGTAGTTCAGGCTGGCCCTGAGCTCACTATGTAGCCCAGGCAAGCCTCGAACTCAGGAATCCTCCTGTCTCTGCCTCCTGAGTGCTGGGATTACAGGCGTGAGCCACCATGCCTGGCCAAGTAACAGATTTTTAAAAAAAATTTTTGGAAGAATTCTGGGTTCTGATGTATTGTTACATGTGCCTTATGACTATAGAGTATTTTAATAACCCTGTTATACTAGCAGTACAGGAAATGAATGTTAATTAAAAGAATTGCATTTGAGGGATCAGTCCTTTTCCAATCCTTTATTTACAGTACCAGGAACCCAAAATTCCCCCCTTTTCAAAAAAGTTTTATGTATCATTATTATTATTATTCAATACTAGTGTCTAAACCCAGGTTTTCACACTAAGCTACATCGCCACCCCATTTTATTTTTTATTTTGAACAGGGTCTAAGTTGCCAAGGCGGGATTCGAACTTGTGATACTACTGAGTCAGCTCTGAGTGCTGTGATCACAGCTGGGCACAAGTGTGCCCAGCACCTTTCTCATTTCAAAAATGTGTTTACTATATCTGTCTCCTGAAAAACCCCAAAACTGTGACTCATAATTTATTAATTATAAATCTTCATGAGCACAGCAGTGTTTGGGACCAAACAAAACAAAATAATTCCATAAATGTTGGACTAAGAAATACATAAAATACTGTTTGGAGCTTTACAGATAAAACAAAAGGGACATAGTGTAACCCAAGAGTTTTTTCAAAACTGTCCTGTCAATGTCTGAGGCCTTATTTTTGTCAGCAACAGTTTGGTGAAGCTCTCTGCCTTTATCTTTGTTTCTTCCCTGTGGCTTTTTAAAAAAATGTTTTAGTTTACGTTGGAAGAAAAATTTTTTTAATTGAATTCTTTATTGGTACATTTTATATATAGCTCACAATCATGCACAACATTGGGGCCCTGTGACTTTTTTGTTCGTTTACCTAGGTTTTCCATGATGATGATGCCATCCCTGGATGGGAAGGGAAAATTGTAGCCTGGGTTGAAGAAGACCATGGAGAGAATTAACCCTAAGGACTGAGATCTGATTGTTCGCTGGCTGCTTCACTCAGGAAAGGGAACTAACACCAGGGTGCACTAAGAAGTGTTTAACTTGTGCTGCCAATATTTAAGCTTCTCCAAGTGTGAAGGTCACAGGTCAGTCCTGTGTCTGTGCTTGGCATGTCTGGTACTTAAAATCCCTACCCAAATGTAGACCATGGGTTCATCTGGAATTCCTTGTACGTGGGAATGGTGTTTGTTCTGCTCTGAGGACAACAAACCGAAGGCCTTAACCAATGGGGATGGATGATCCCCCTCCTGTGGGGCATGACTGCTATTATCTGGAACCTGGGAATCGGATGCATCACTTCTGTGTGTTACAGTATTAATTGGCCTCAATGGTTGCACCAGAGTCCCAGCATTTGTACTCACAGACAAGGCAAAGGTACCAGCTTTTCTGCCTCTTTACAGACACTGCAAACTAAGAATAACTCATGAGGTGGTACCAAAGATGAAAGTTACTCTTCATAATCATTTGAACTGGACATGGATGATGCTGAATTATTGATTGGATGGAAAAAGGGCTGTCCATATTGTGCTGTACCATTGTGCTAAACCATAAGACTTTGGACCACTTCTGATCTTAAGTGATTCTGCAGCTTGTCCTTTAACCCACATAAAGTATATTTCATGTACTACTAGTTTTCTCTGGGACTCTTTAACGTTAGAGCCATTTATTTTTCTTCAAACCGATGACCTTTGTGTTTGAAAGGAATTAGGGGTGAAATGCTCCTCAAAATTCTGGGCAGGTATGGAAAGGTGCTGCTACCCATATCTTCTTGACTTTCTCTCATGACTTCATTTAACTCATGGTATCACCTTTGCAGTTAAGAGGAGACAAACCAATAAGTTCAGTGTTTCTTTGTAATTTATGAGTACTGAGCATGAATTAGTGGTCAGCTCCTCATTTTAGGATTCGAGTTACTTTCTGTTACATATTTAGTCTAGGCTAATGTTTTAGGGCATAATAGAAACCATGGGGCATGGAGCATGAGTTGTGAATGGCAGGGTTGATTTGAGGGTAAAGAAACCCAGAATCATTTTTCATGTGCAACACCACCAAGTATAGAAGCCAGAAGTGTTCAACTTCCAGAGATTACTTAATAACCTGGGTTTTCTCATTCATCCACCCAGCACTACCAACTAGTAGGCCATTTTATATATGTCTACATGTTTCCAAAAGCAGTCTGTGACCATCAATGTACACTGCCAAACCGAAGAGAGGACAGATCAGTTTGTTTCTTGACCTATCTGTTTTCAGTTTATCTCCCCTCTTCAGACACTGAACAGACTCCTCTTTGGAACTGAGATAACATCTTATTGTTTTATATATGGACATGTCTTTTAAAAATAGGTCATATTTGGAGAATTCTTTTATACTCATTTGTTTTTTGTCTGAGAACCATGTCTATTTTTATAACTCAAGCGTGAGTTCTGTATACTCTCACATTCACTATATTGTCCATTTTCTAGAGAACCCAGTAGCTTTTATACAGTCTCTTACTAACTCTTATGGTTCCAGATCAAGCTTTATTTTATTACAGGTATATTAATGATAACTAATTTCTGTCCCATTCTACCTGTTTTAGTTGTGGGAGTAGTTTTATGTTATCCAGCTGATTGCTCTTCAATTAGACTGAAGGAGTTCAAAAGACATCTAATGTTTTTCATGTAAGTTTACCTGGTCTTCTATTGAAGAATAATTAATCATTGGAAATAGCTGGGAAAGTTTGAGAAAGTCAGCCATAAGCAAGAATAATACATTCTGAAAGCAAATAGGAAAAAACAGTGAATTTTGGGTCTTTCTTTTTTCCCAAGAGGTCTGGAGAAAATTCTTTAGGTCACCAATTTCTCTGTTGCATGAATTTAAGTGTTTTGCTATCCAGCAGCATGAGGGTTATCAGGCCAAAATTTGTTATTGTAGTCCCGTAAAGTTTTTCTTGAATGGCTGTCTCTTAAACCAATAGTTACTTGTCAGTTTTCTTTTAGTGAACAGTCTTACCATTATGCAAAATTTAACTTTTCAGAGAATATAAAATCAGAAAAATTTCAGAGTCCTCTTTCTTGTATTTTATCTCACTCTTTGGGAAAAGGAGTCACCATAGTGCCTCCATAAGAAGAAGTTGAATTCAGAAGAGAACATGGGATAATATTTTCCCCCTTTAGCTCATTAGTCTCATGTACTACTAAGCTAACCATCCTTCCTAGATGATGTCACTTAAGTAACCCCTGGGTAAATTGTGTTGGTGATCTTCATTCCAGTTTCTAAAGTAAAAGGACCCTCTGCAGAAGAAATAAACATTGCTTCATTCTGTTGTGCAAAGTCTCCTACTTGGTTGCATTCTCAGAGGCCTTGAGATTTATTCATACTACTATCCTTTAGAGGAACTCAAGTGAGATATTCCATCAAAGTTTTTTTTTTCTTTAGAAATCTAAAGAACTAGACGTTTTTTGTAAGAACTAGAATATTTAGAGTTCCTAAAATAATCTCTAAACCATGTTAGGTTAAAAGCAAATGACTTTCTCATAAAAACTAGCTTAGTTGAGAGCTTAATTCCTTAACTTCAAATTTAGACTGTTCTTGCTCAATTCTCTAAATTACCTGGGATTTGGACTCTTTCTAATTTATACCTAAAGATTTGGGTTAAATACACTTGGTAACAGCAATCCTTCTTATCATTTTTCATTTCTTTTTGATCTGTTGTAAATTAGGGGAAAATGTCTTTATGTTCTACATCTAGTCTGAGGACTCATTACTTAAAACCATTTGTCATAATTAAAATTTTCATTTTTTAAAAAAATAAAAATGATTGCACACTTCTATTGTCTGAATTTATGTAAGAGATACAGCTTGCTTAAGATACATATATATGTAAAGTTATATTTTCTTAGAAACATGGATGTTTGCAACCATTGCTTTCAAAGAGATTATGATTGTGTGTTTTCCGTTTTATGTTTTCATGAAGACTGTTATACCAGAGGCTTGATTATCAAAGGGATAACCAGTTTTAACTGCCTGTATCAGATTTGTGAATTTTTTAAAAACACACAAATTATGAATAAAAGGGAGTTTGCAAACTAAATCCCATTAATCATTTTGTGCTCATTGACTGAAATTAACCAATAAAACCATTTACATTTAGTGAAGGTTAATTTCCTCAAGTGATCTCCTTGGTTGCATGTTTACTTATTATCTGGAGAGTGTAGATATGGGTTACTTTATTGCTATAGATACTTACTATTGGTATTTCTAATATAAGGACACAAGGTTATTACTAGCAAATGTTGTACTTCTTTTGAAATTATATATAAATGTGCAACCAAGAGCCTGAGTGTAAATTGTATGACAAATCTAATTTGTAAATGCGAACACTGAGACTTGTGTGGTGTATGTGTATATAGGTGTGTGTGTGTGTGCGCGTGCACGTGTGTGTTTTGCTGTGGATCGAACCCAAGGCTCTGTGTTTGCTAAGCAGGGTTGTATCACTGAGCTACATCCAGCAGCCACAGTGTGTATTTATTATTTATTTATTTTTGAGATGAAGTCTCACTACATTGCTCAGGGTGCCCTCTGAATTCATGGGCTGAAATGATTCTTTTTTTTTTTTAAAGAATCAAAATTCCCAAATCAATTTGAAAGTTGCTTCTCCAAAACTCAAGTAGCATTCATTTATTACTTTAATTTAAATGATATATCTGCATCTGTATCTAGATATATCTCCAAATCTTCAGCCCAAAATACATTCACGTGGCTTCTGATTACTTATTTTCAACTATTAGGCTATCCATTATATTAAAATATACAAAACTCAACTCAAAATCTTTCACTACCAGCTAACTTCTTTGTATCTACCTACTTCCTATCAATATCATCCTTCTACTGTAAACTTTGAAGTATTAAATCCTGCTTTTCCTTTACTTCCTTTATCCAGTCTATTCAGGAGACTTCATAGCTTGTTCTCTCGGGACTAATTTCACAGATCTAAGAATTCTAGCCTGTCTTCAGGGTCAGCTTGCCACCCTTGGACTATTGGGCTGTGCCTTATAATTTAGGTACCCCTAAGTACATTCAAAACGTAAATTCTCCATTATTTGAAAAATCCCAAACAAGGTTTAATGTAAATCTACCCAAGAGAACAGCAAACTGCGGTCATCTCATAATTTCTAACAAAGGCTAATTTAGATGGAACTGATTTCAAATGCAGTGGAAGTACTGTTAAGATTTTAACCAATTCAAAATAGTTAGAACATTTTTACAATGACTTTTGAAAGTTACAAGTTACACTTATAAGCCTTTTCACTAAGCACAATTATTTCATTGCTTCTCCCAACTGATACTCATATGTAAAGTTCTACATAATTGCTATTCTTCAAATATGCTTTTTTCATTTAATATGGAAATTACATATTTCTCAATTATACTGCCTACTATTACTGTTTGGCAGTGATCCCTGCTTGAACATTTCCAATTTAACTAGGTGTGAGCTTTGTAATATCTCCCAGCTGTTTTAATTTTCCTTTATTAGCAAGGTTGAATGTTTTCTAATGTTATGTTTTTCCCATTTCTGGCCATCTGTACACTGGAACCTTGACTGTGTAAAAACAGCATATGATTCCTCCTAATCCAATGTCATTTTCAGTTTAGAAATAGTATTTTCTAATTATAAGATGATAATCATACAGGAGTGCACTGGACAAAAACTACTAAGTTTTTTTGATTAATTCAAAAGACATATACTTAGTTCCTCCTATTCGTACTAACTCAAGATACATGGAAAAACGGTGCCACGTGATTCCTGCCTCCACTGGCTTATGGTTTAGTTCTGGTACATGCCAGAGGATTACTAGGAGTTCCCAGGCCGCTTGGGATACATAATTTAAATTAAGCCCCGTAGTAAGACCCTGTCTCATACTAAAACAAAACAAAACGGTCAAGGCCCGCAAAATGAAGTGCTGATAATGACCCACCGAATATAAAATGCTTGTTTCGTAAGATTGATTATATGACCTAGTGACATCTAATACACCTTAGTTTGTGGAAGGGCACCCTGATAGTCACACAAAAAGTAGCGTAACAGTACATTTCTTGTGACAGTACTGTACCCTTTTTTTTTTTTAAAGGCTATTTAAAGGGATTCTAGGGGTGTTAGGAGGTAGCAGGTCCGTTTTGCAAATGTGATTCTGAATACACAGAACACGCTTTTACTCCTGGTACGGTGCATCCCAGTGTGGGGCTGTACCTTCTTCCTCTTGGCTGCCCTTCGTTTTATCTGAAAGGAAAACTTGTTACTCCCGGTCCCGGGGGAGCTGCACACCTGAGACGATTCTTTGTATCCTGGGACGCTAGAGCGGGTGGGGCTCTCAATCCGGTCGGAAGCCCGGCGCTGGCGCCGCAACCCTCCAGTCGCCCCGCGGGCGGTTCCTCGCTGGCGCCTTTTTCCTGGGCACAGCTCCGAGACCCCGCCCTTTGGCCGGGGCTCCCGTCGTCCAGTTTGTCTCTCTTCTGGCTCATTTCTCCGTTTTTTTTTTTTTTCTCAAAACAAGGCCACTCCCTTCGGCCCAGCCCCAGAGAATACCTCTCGTTAGCCGGGCTCTCCCGCTGGTTTGGGTCCCCGCCTTTCGGCCTCGTATCTCAGGACCCTTGGGCGCGGCCCTACCCTGTAGGACGCCTCTCCTAACGCAAACCCTTCACTTCACTCCCCGCCTCATTTCTCCCAAACTCGAAACGCTCAATCGATCCCCTCAGGGATTCTAGTAACCGGCCCAATCCGCTCCGGGGCCGCGCACAGTCATCGAATCCCCCCCAGCCGGGCCCGGCAGCCGCGCGCGCTGGTCCGCAGAGGTGGCGTGAGTTTCGACGCCAATTTTACGACAGCGTGCGCCTGCGCGGAGCGGCTGACGGCAGAGTCGCGCCACTCTCGGCGCTCTCGGAGAGGTCACCCCGGAGACGGTGGAGCTTTAGGGGAGTGAGACTCGGGCGCTATGTGGCGGGTCTGTGCGCGACGGGCCCAGCGTGCGGCCCCAGGGGCAGGGCTCGGGGTTCGGTGGAAGGCCTGGAGGGAGGGACCCGGGGCTCCTTGTGTGAGTTTGCGATCCAGCCGCGCGCCGGCTCGATCCAGCAGCACGACCACCCCGGGCTATGGTGGGGTCCGGGCTCTGTACGGCTGGAGCCCCAGCTCTGGCGCCTTCACTCCAAGGAACCGTTTACTGCAGCAGCTTTTGGGATTTCCCGGCCGCCGCTGTTACAGCCTTCCTCCGCATCAGAAGGTGAGCCCTCCACTCCGGGACCCCGTTGTCCTTCAGAGCCTTGGCCTTGGGAACCCTCCTCAGAGGTGTCAGTGATCTTCCAACTCCTTCCAGTACGTGTCATCGCCCCTATGCAGTACCTTGCTTTGCTGCAGTTTGTGAGCTTCCTTTCCATTCACGATCTCTTTCATTGAAAGAAGAGCTCCAGCCTGGAGCTGTGTACAGGAACGCTTGCTGAGGTTCGTACTTTGTCAGACTCAGCACTGTGGAGAATGAAGTGTCGGCCACTGGAAATCCTGAACTGCTGGGCGGCAGCTCTCTTTGTATTCCCGGTGCCTGGTGTATAAAGGGACTCAGTGAACGGCATCGTATTGAATTGAATGAAACTTTAAACCAGACTAAGTGAAGTAGACCTTCTAAATAAATTTATTGCTTTTCCCTTTTGTCTTCTAGGTTCCGTTACCTTCTCTTTCCCCCACAATGCAGGCGGGCACCATAGCCCGTTGGGAAAAAAAGGAAGGGGAAAAAATCAGTGAGGGTGATCTAATTGCAGAGGTAAGTTTTAGCGTGTGGAGTTGTGGTCTAGATGCTGGCTTTGCTGAACAGACTGGGTTTTCTGATTGATTGGTTTAAGAAATGTTTTCACAGTTTGATATTACAAATGATATAATAGATAAGTTGGCAGCAGCTGGGCGAAAGGCTTTTTACCTAAATTGTTTTTTAGTAACTCCTTTCAAATCTATGATAGTGTTTTTATCTTCATATAGACATGAGCTGTATGATTTTTAGGCATATGCTAGTAAACTGCCCACTGGTAATGTAAACCTACACTACTACTTTGTGTTAAAAGGTTGAAACTGATAAAGCTACAGTCGGATTTGAGAGCCTAGAGGAGTGTTATATGGCAAAGATACTTGTTGCTGAAGGTACCAGAGATGTTCCAGTTGGCGCCATAATCTGTATCACAGTTGGAAAGTAAGTAGAAAGATTGTTATTTATGGACGTTCGGTGCTTATAAGAGTATTTTTTTTTTTTTTTT
>PVIC010028894.1:0-22910 GCA_004025085.1 Thryonomys swinderianus
TTTTTTTTTTTTTTGAGACAGGGTCTCGCTTTGTAGTTCAGGCTGGCCCTGAGCTCACTATGGTGCCCAGGCAAGCCGCTGCGAACTCAGCAATCCTCCTGTCTCTGCCTCCCGAGTGCTGGGATTATAGGCGTGAGCCACCACGTCCGGCATTGTGGTATGCGGTGTTGATTGTTGGTGGGCGTGTCTCCATGCCCAACATTATATGTGGTTACTGGGGATCGAACTCAGATCCTCGCGCTTGTGAGGCAGGCGCCGGAACCACTGAGATAACCCTCCAGCCCTTTTAAAAATGTTTTTATCTTTATTGGTACATTGTATATACACATGATATTATGATCACATTTGATATGGGGAATTTGTACCAGTAGATGACACAATTTAATTTATTCTTTCCCATTCCCCTACCCACCCCATCCATGCCAATCTTTGAGGAGTACTCTGTAGCGTTGGACGCACAGGTTGTGATGACATCAAGTAATTATGGTAGTGACTATGTCCCATTAGATTTTTGGGAATATTAAAACACATGTAGTCACTTATTTGCCTTTATTTTTTCCCCAAACATACCTTTTAGCAAGTGATTGACAGCATCTGTGCTTAGGTTGGTATTAAATGTAAGTAGCTTTAGGACAGTTGCTCTTCCAAACCCTTTTCATTTCATAAAAGAACATAGGATTTTTTTTCACTTATCTACTTACTGCATGAACAAGGAAGGGAAGGTTTTTTTTTTTTTGTCTCTATTTCTACTCTTTACATAGCATGAAAATCCATCAGTTTTGAGGAACTCATTATTGAATTAAGGATAAAGTTGATAAGCTTGTTTAAAATGTAAAGCTCACATCTCTCTGAAAAGGTTACTGTAAATGAAAATGAATGTTTCTCTTTCCCTTGTTTTAGACATCTGAAGTGGTACACTGAACTGGAAAGAAGTGAAGCGGCCCTTCAGTGCTGTGAGGGAGGCCACACTGCCTTTGCTGAGAACAGCACACACATTCAGGGGCGCTAGTTAAATGGTGTCCGGTGGTTGTTGCGAAGCAACAGCATTCACCATGCAAGGAGGGTCTAGAAGATGCCACAGTTTTGTGTCTCCTGTGGAGCCAGTGAGCTTGGATTTATTCATTCACCAAATATCCCTTGTACATCAATTATATGCCTGGAATTATTTTAGGAACTGGAGTTATAGTAGTAAGATGTCAGCCAAAAATCCCTGCTCTTGTGAAACATTCCACAGAAGACATCAAACAAAATACAAGCAAATAAGTAACATTAAAGGTATTCTGATGACAATGTGTGCTCTGGGGAAAAATAAGGAAGGGGAGGAGAATGAGAGATGTTGGTTGGTGTAGGAGATGGTGTGAAATTTTAAACAGCGTGGTCAGGAAAGAACTCCCAGGGAAGGTGCATTAGACGCAAAATTTTAACAGATGTGAAAAGATATCTGTCTTTGAGCAGTTTCTCACTAATCTGTCCAAGCAGAGGAAGTAAACAGTACAAAAGTGAAGAGGTACATCGAGGAGGCCAGTACAGCTAGTTTGGACTGACAAATAGGGATTGCAAAGATGCATTGAGGGGTCAGAGAGGCGGGGATGGTCCTGCCCTGATTAATGCATTTTGGACTTTGCAGGACTTTGTAAAGCATGTGGGTTTTTTAAGATTTATTTTTATCTTTATTGGTACATCGTATATACACATCATGATCACACTCAATATTGGGGATTTGTACCAGTATATGATATAATTTAATTCTCATTTTTCTCCTTCCCCTACCCACCCCACAACCCCCCACTCCTAAATACGTAAGGTAAGGCATGCAGTTTTGAGTGTGCTGAGGAGTAATTTCAGAGCGTAAGCGGAGGAGTGCTTCTGTGGTCTAAGTTGTGCTGCCGAAGGGCCACTGTGGTGCGTTGAGAACAGGCTGTACAGGGGCAAGGAGGGAGCTGGGGCACTAATGAGGGGGTCTTCACAGTCACCCAGATGGAGATGATGATCATGCTTTGTAGCGGGGCAGTTGGCATGGAAGGACTCCTCTGACCAGGTTAGGCACAGATTCTAGGAGCAGTACCCTGGATGTTGGTGCCTACCCCTGCCAAACATGGTGGATGAAGAGGGAAGCGCCATTAAAAAATTCTCAGGTTTGGATGTTGGTGCCTACCCCTGCCAAACATGGCGGGTGAAGAGGGAAGCGCCATTAAAAAATTCTCAGGTTCAATCGAAGTCTATCATTTCCCAATGCTGTGACCTTGAACAGGTAATTAATCTCTTGGAGCTACTAGTTTTGTTTTTGAGTCAGAACAATAACAATTGCTTCCCTGGGTTCTTGTGAAAATTTAGTGTGGTAAGATGCATTAAACCTATTCATGGAAGGCTTAACACACTTCATAAATATTAATTTCATTGAGTTCCTCATTAGCTTAAATATGGTCGTTTATGACCATTAAATATGGTCACATCCTGGCTTGTTTTCCCATGAACTGTACGTACATGCCTTGGACTCAGCAGAATCTGTGCAGGGCATTTCTCAGTATATCTGACCTTGAGGTAGCAGTGGTGAGAAACAAGAGTTTTTTTCTGGATAAATAACTGTGATTGTATTAAAGGGAGATTCTTTGCTTTTTTTTTCCCCCCCTATAAACTTCAGTCCCATGTTTAAAGTGAAGGTCCTCTCCAACACAGAAACTTCTACTGGAGAGAGGTCTAGAGAGTTCTAAGGATAGAGGTAAGCACATCAGAGAATCTCTTAAATCATGTGAAAATGTTTGTGCATATGTATACTTTTTCTGGGAGTAAGAATTGAAGATAATGATTTTTCTCAAAGGAACCCATGGTCCCAAAACATTCTCTTCTCTAAGGCTTTACTTAACCAATGGCTGTGCTTTAAGTACCCCTCCTCTCATGGGACAGAAATTGTTGCCTGCTTTTGCTAATTCTCTTAACAAATACCCCACCGCAAAACACTTTGTGGTTAGATGATGCCATCCTGGCTTCTTATATTTCTCCATCTGTCAATATCTTTTGTCTTTACTCCCCAATGATGGCTAATTATAGCCTTCTCTATGCATGTACTGTTTACAGAAAAAGCTCAAGATGTTGTTATATTTTTATTGCAATTGTGACTTAGAAGAATGGTTTGGTTCCCCTACTGTGGAGTGTTCCCCATAAACTTATGGAGAAAATCAGGATCTGAAAAGGTTTGTTCTTTGGCATTTATATTTGCTGAGTATTAGAATTAGGTAGTTTCATCTATTGAAAAAGCAGGTATTTTCTTTGAACATTATCAGAGTTGACAGAAGAATCACAAAGAAGGCAAAAACTGCCACATTCCATATGATTCTGGATTTATATCTCTAACCTATTTGAGTGATGTGAAGTGATTCCTAACAATTGTAAATCATAGTATTAAACAACTTTTAAGAGTTTTGGATCACCTAATTGATTGTTGGATCATTTCATCCAAATTAACAAAATGAGAATATACTATTTCTCTTAATGAAGTCTCTACAATTTAAAAAACAAAATTTGTCCACTTGCTTACCAAGAATCACATCCCAAATATTGCTGCATGTGCAAGACAATAAATTGAAGAAGTTGAAAGATTGTTTGCAAAATTACCATCTATGGGCAGTGCTGGACCAAGTAGTATCTCATCAACATTCATCATGATATGTCTGGCCTGAGAAAGAGCCTCCTTCTCCCAAGACACAGAAAGCAGAGAAAAGTCAATCAGGGTGAAGGAGTCATGCGTTCTTTCCATCCATCCCTGATTTCTCCAGAGGCTTCTGTCATTTGCCAGTTTACACTACGGAATAAGTAAATTCTCATTCTTTAACTGGCTAATGACCAGTCACAAAGTAAGCTTTCTTCATAGCACTTTATATGAGTTTTTCACTTCATTGCATAAGGAAAGCTTTGTTGTTCACTTTATCAAGCTGATGATAGTAGTAAGTGGAATGATCCAGAGGTATGAAGTTAGGCTTTGGGTTTCTGTTTGAAGGAAAGTTTGTTGTGTGTTTTGCTTATTTTACTATGATATAATAAGGCCTCCCTTTTACTACGCTTTCTCTTAATAATGTTTAGTTCATTTTGCAATCATCCTTTGCTTTAGTTCTGTCATGAATTTCCAAATCTTTCTCAGTTTTAGAAGAAATACTCTGCTGGCCTGGTAACCATGGGATGAGGAGATTTTTACTTTGGTTGAGTAGTTGAGTTTCCAAATCATAAATCTAATGGCAGTCTTGCAGAAATTGTCACTGGGGTGCTGATCAGTGTTTTGAACTATCTAGTCCTTCAGAACATTTTGCTTACTATCAAGTTAGAGGGGCCAGAGTTTCTCAAGAATGTGGTATTACTTGGGTCATTTGGAAATAATCTGACAGACACTCTTTTGCTATACGCTCTTGCTTATAGTCTCAGATTTAGGCACCATCTTATTGGTGGAAGAAAAGTTAATAATTTTATTGAGCACCTATTAGTTGTCTCAGCTGTGACCAAGATACAACACTTACCTCCATAATGCTTGCAGTTTAACAGGGGGATGAGACAATGTTATAATTATAAACACATTAGATTAGTATTATAGCATGATTCTGCTGTAGTAGATAGTAGAGAATGTTAACTTGGTATCTGGGTTCTGATAAAGCTTTCTGGAAAAGACCAATGTCAAACTGAGATCTGGTAAAATGGTAGCAATTAGCCAAAGGAAGACAGAATCAGGAAGGGCACAGACAGAGTTTCCATGCTGGAATGAAAGGACATGTCTTTTGAAGAGGGGAATGGCATGTGGAAAACAGCTTGAGAAACTTAAATTCAAAAGCTACAGGACATAGGGTTCAGTGACATTGGAGGGGAAATAGGAATCATTCACTGGACAATTAGGTGTTGAAATGATGTGCTGGGTACTGGTGACCAAGGAACTATAGACTGTTTCTTATCTTCCTGGAGTTTACTTTTGAGTGAAAGAGACACCAAGTGAATAAGTAAATAAGTCAAAGAAATAAGGAGTAGATTGAGATCAGTGCTTTATTGGCAGTCTTGTAATATAGAATTCAGCTTAGGCTGCTCTAAAAATGTTATAAATTGAGTGGTACAAAAAGCAGCTCTAAAGCTGGAAGGTGCAGGATCAGGGAGTTCATAGATTCAGTTTACGGTGAGTTTCATTCTCCTGGTCTGCAGATAGTCATGTTCTTGCTGCATGAGACAGAGCATGAATAAGAGTGAGAGTGGGAGCATGAAAATGTGAGCAAGAAAGGGGGAGAGAGAGAGAGAGAGGAAGGAAGAGAGGGGGAAAGGGGGGAGGAGAGGGAGGGGGAGAAAATTAAAATGGACATTAAGTTAAATGTCCTGTGCTGCACAGGAGAGGTCTGCACCAAGAGAATTGTTCCACATTCTACTTATCTTTTTGAATGTTTGACAGAGGATAGATGAACATTTTTGTACAATTTTGTATGAACCTCAACTAGCAAAGTGTGTGAGTTAGTTTTCTATCACATGGCCAAATACCTGAGAAAAACAGCTTAAAGAAAGGAAGACTTATTTTGACTCATACTATTTCTGAGGTTTCAGTCATCACTGGTTGACTCCACTGCTTTTAGGCCTGTGACAAGGTGTAAATATGGTAGAAGTGAAGCTGCTCCGCTCATGGTAGCCAGGAAGTTGAGAGAAAGAGAAAGAACCAGAGAAAGGTAGGGGCCAGGGACTAATACAGTCCCCAAGGTCATACCCTTTTGATCCATTACCTTCGCCTAAGCTCCACCATCTGTTTCTAGCAACTTTCAATAAAATCATCAGACTATGATGTCAGCAATAGATCAATCCACGGATGTGGTTAGAATTTTCATAGTTCAGTCACTTCAAAAGCTTGTCAGCTAGCAGCCAAGTCATTGAAATGATGAGTTTTTGGTGGATATTTTTAGTAATTTTTTTTTTTTTGAGACAGGGACTCTGTTTGTAATTCAGGTTGGCCTTGAGCTCACTATGTAGCCCAGGCAAGCCCTGAACTCAGCAATCCTCCTACCTCTGCTTCCTGATTGCTGGTATTACAGCATGAGCCACCACGGCCAGCATTTGATATGTGGTACTGATTGCTGGTGGGTGTGAGTCACCACACCTGGTACTGTTGTATGTGGTTACCTGGATAGAACCAGAGACCTTGTGCTTGCTAGGCAGGCACTGAAACCACTGAGCTAAATCTCTGGCCTGTAACAATTTTAACAATATGCTGTTGAGGGGCAAAATATCATAATGTGTACTGACTTTTCTTGAAACATAGCTATTTGATATATTGTAAGAATTATATTATTCTATTATTATAAGAATTATATGTTTTGATTTGCTCAAAACTTTCAGAAGTTGTTTAACTATTTGAAAAACATCACATTATGGGATGATGCTTTGATATTTAAATTGTCTGTGAAGTATACCTCGTCACCCATAGTTGTATCTTATTTTGTGGTAATTCCACAAAGAGGTATAGGCATTTTATACAATATCACGCCTGAGGGTTTCAAGTTAAAATGCATTTAAAAAAATGAGTTGTTTTATGTCCATTTTTTGTTTTACTTTGGGCATAATATGGATTTTAAAAACTATGTGTGAAGATAATTATATCATTAATAACTTATTTTAATATAGGAAAGGTAACATCACAAAAATTTTTATTCTACAAAAGCTTTAACTAGTGAGGTAAAATCTCCAACTTCCATTCATGTTGGTCTGTTTTGGGGGCTGGGTGTTTATTTGCACCACCTGGTGACTATTACCCAAGGAAGAGGTAGAATAGCTACTAGAAGATGCCTGTAGTGTCTACCACACATTCAGTTGATTGCTGTATGTAGGCCTTTCTCAACATAGAAATAATAAAAGCCTAATATTTTTAATGTTAAGTGCATTCTGAAGGGAAGGTGCAGATTAAGATATCTTCTTGTGAACATGGGCCAAATTATTCACATTTTAAAGAGTTAGGACAAAAAGCAAACAAATTTTAGTTCCAATCAAAGTGCTTATCAGTGTAGTTTTGTTTTCTTTATTTTTGGCACTAAGCATTGAACTCAGGGTCTCACACTGCTATTTGCATATTTTACTAGTTAGAATAATCTTGTACTTGATTCCATTTCATGTAGGCATCTTTCAGTGGCCCATCCTTTATGCACTATTAGATGCACTGTTGTGATTTAAGTGCGTCCTTTAAACAGTGTTAAAGCTGGTCTCGCCGTGAAGTTACGAATGGGGATGTTTGAAATACTAATTCTGAGGTAAAAGAACTACCACAAAAACAGAAAGGCAGAGATGGAAGGAAGCACATTAAAAAAATGGAGGGTTGTGGCTTGATTTATTTAGAAGACTGAACAGTGAGATAATAACTGAGAGCAGAGCTGTACAAACACGATTTCTGTAAAGCAGGGCTTAAAAAGATAGAACATTTGAAAATGTCTATTTTAGATAGTGGAAATAGGTTTTTACTTTTTCCTATTGCCACAAAATTCACATACAAGTGAACCCTTTATCTGTGCCCGGAATTAAATTAAAAACCCACAACGTGTTCTTACTGCTTTCTCACCATGTTTCTGGTGCAGGGCCCATCCGTCTGTGCTCAAAGTGTACTAGGGAGGGCTTAAGCGGCGGGATGGGTGTTCTAGGAGTGCCCTAGAGAGTCATTTGAATTTTACAAAGGAATTCACGGAGCACTATTCTGATAACATTCCCCAAGTTCTTCACTTGCTAGGTTTTCTAAATTTTATTAAAATAAGTGATTTACAAAGCAAGTCTTTTCAAATAAAAAGGTGCTAACATTTGCTGTTGAGTTAAACTTTGAATGCAGAGAAAGTGGGAATGCTACTTCTTTCTCTCTGCATGTCCACACACCCGAAGAGTCCTTACAGTTTAACAGGTCATAGAGGATTATTTGTTTTACAGTTAGTTAGCAGAAAATGGCGTCAGACATGTTGCCTTTGTGGCCTAAATTTGTACTGACTGGTAAAGTGCACGCAGAACATGTTTTTGTGTTGCTCTATATGGGCCACTCTTTCCCAAGAAGCCAACGAGCTATTCAGCACTGTCCCATCTCATTAGTGTGCTTTTCAGTGTTAACATGTTATTTCATGTCAGCTGGCTTTTTCCTTCTGCCTCAATAGTGTAATCAGTAGCTAACATTTTGTTAAGCAATTTGTTGATGCTTATCACTTGTCAGGTTTTCTGTTCACAGCTCACTGGCATGATTTCTACTTCTTATTCACAAAGAGATTTGTACATTTTCATACAGTGTTACCCAACTTTCTGTTTTCTTTTCCCTCTCTTCCTCCCTTAGCCCTTAACTATAAATGGACATGTCTCCATTGAAGAAAATACAGTGTGTTTTAAAAATATGAATATTTAAAAGAGATCAAATAGGAGTCAGTGAATTTTAGGTGAATCTGGAGAAGATCATTATGTGGAATGTGTAATTTAGATCGGTGTGTGTAAAGGCTCTCAACCTGTGTGAATGCTCCTAGCACAGTGCCTGTCACTTACTACCAGGAAGTGTCAGATGACTCAGAAAGTGTTAAAAGAAACAAAATGAACACATGTAACCAATAATCTTTTTAAATTTAAGTACTGAGGGACTCCACTTCTCACTCATTTCCCACCCACCACGTGTCCCTGGGATTGGGTCAGTCAGTAAAACTGTTATAAAATTGTTTGACTTTATTTGCATTATACTTTATATATTCACTTATTCCTTATCCCCTAGAAGTGCACATCCTATTTTCATCCCTTTTGTTTTAAGCTAAACGTAATGTTTTTCTCCCTCTGCAAAAGTTTCTCTTTGTGTGAGTCTTCACAAGGAGAGAAACTCTGAAGGTCTCCTGATAGCAGCTGAAAGCTGTGAATTACCTTGTTTACTGAGAGTTAAGGAAAATGCTAAGGGGGCCACAGTGTGCAAAGTCCCTCAGGCCCCAGTCACCAGGGAAGACAGAGGCTCTTTATCACAAGCACTCCCTTTGGTCTCCTAATTACTTTTAAAAATAGCTGCTAAAATATAAAAAGTTCATGAGTAGAGTAAGTATTTCATCTGTTGGAGCTGGGAGATGGGATTTATAAGTTATTTCAACATACTGTTTAGGGGCTGTTACTAAATTATAAGAGAGATTTCTTATCTGTCCAGAATGATTGGGAAATGGAATATTATAGAATTCTGGCTCTTCTGCAGTTGCCACACATTATACCCTTTACAGCTGAGGTTCTCAATAGGGGCAACTTTGTCCCTTAGGGATCACTGGGCAGTGCCCTGAGACAGTTTTGACCATTGGGAGTGTGGAATAGAGCAGTGTTACTGGTATTTAGCAGGCACTATCCAGGGATACTGCCTCACATCCTACAATGTACAGGACAGTCCACACGGCAACTAATTGGTCTCAAATGTCACAGGTCTGAGTTTGAGAAATCCTGCTTGGCAGGTTGGCACTTTAAAAAACAATCAGATTAGAATTCATCAAAATATAGAGTGATCATCAACATTTTTTATGAGACTTAGATGAACTTTTGTTTTGACAGTGTTTCAATGACGTCATCACCACAAATCACCACTGTGTTGTTGAAGTGTTGGTTTATGAAGAAGATCCCTTGTTGCCGGATGGATAAAGATGTTAACCAATGATATGGTTATGCATGGAGGCTCATTATTTTGTATGTCATAATAGTTATTTGAATTACAATAGCTACTTCTTATAGAGGATTATTTACTTTTCACGTTAGAACAGAATTGAAAGACAAACTTGATCTTTGTTAATGATTTTTTAATCTACTTTAAAAATAATAAGTGGCATGGTCTTGGAAGAGGATTTCTGTCAGCACAGCTGTTGTTAAAATACTGTAAGCTTTTATTTTTAGGTTATTGGGAAAAACTAAAAAAGAAAACATGTCTTTATATCATTTTGATTAATCTTATTTTTGTGCACAATCTAACAGAATGGAAAAACTCTTGCTTCTGGGTAGAAAAACTGGAGAAATCCATGTATTTATTAGTTTTTGAGTTAAATATTTATTGAGGACTGTCTTGATCACATTTGGATGAGGGTGGTAAATAAAATAGGTTATTTTCATGGTGTTATTCACAGAATTATTTGAAAAATAATAAAAGTTTAAAGCATGAAGGTAAAATTAATTTGTGTCTGTAGTAACCTCTTGTGCACAAGGAATCAGATGTAATGTATGGTCCTTACAACTATAGAGACTTAATAGAAACTGCCTAATGTATGGCTTTGATTTTATGCCCAGATCCACTCTTTCAGTTATGAAGTTATTAAGGTGCTTACCACCAGGAAGTAAGTTAATGCAATCAATGATTTCTTTTTTTTACTAACTGCACATTAAATACCTAATATATGCCATGCTATTGTGGGAACAAGGGACATAAATGTTAATGAAGAATAGTCCTTGTCATGCTGCGCACTTCTAGAAAAGGGTGCAGGTTCAGTAAAGGTAGAGGTGGAGGGGAGAGTATTGAGAATGTGGAATGGAATGGGAGTAGTAGAAGAGATAGAGCTATGTGAGTGGAAGAGTATTCTTAGTGGCAAAGAGGATACATCAAGCAGGAAAGGACAAACAAAACCTATCACCTTCTGTGTGTGATGAACTCTTGATCTTTACCTGGATTTACTTGTTTTTAACTATTTCTGTTAGACATATTTATCTTTCAGCTTTTTGAATAATTAGCTTTGGGAGGAAATGAATTATCTAAGTGCAAAACTGTTATAGGAAGGTAAGCTAGTTAGACATCTTGTAGGCAGTTAGACAGGCTGGCCCTTTAAAAGCCCACAGGGAAAGAGCCAACATGGAGGACAGTCCAAGAGACCTCTGCTGAAGGTTAGTATTGTCAAAGGAGAAAACTACTTCCTACATGTACGATAAACAACGGGGATCAATATTCTGAGTAGGCACCACTCTGGGTAGAGGGCCAAGATCTTGACCCACCTCTCCCGCAAAAAACCCTGACTAAAAATCCTTGTACCCTTGTTACATGACTTGATTTCTCATTGGATCCCTATTTAATCAGTATTACCTAAACAACTATACTTGTAATCATACTGGTTTGATCATGGCTTTGTCCATTTTGTGATTTCTCATTGTACCAGTATTACCTGCAATGTGACATACTTGCAGTGTTACCGGTTGACTATAATTTTGTCCCACCTCCTGGCTTTGGACCATAAAAGCCCCCTGAGAAGTAAGGTGGGCAGGTCTCCCACTTTTGGGTCCCCCTTTGGTCCCTCTTAAGCAGAAGCTTTCTTTCTTAATAAAATTTTCCTACTCTTAACCTCTGTCCTTCCTTCCTAAGATTCATTCTTCAGTTTTAGAGAACATGAACTTGTGTTTCAGGTATCCAGCATATCGGGAGCTATGTCAGCTTCCCTGTGTCAAAACCACTGCTTTGATTTTGTTCACTGTTAATGACAACAAGTATGTAGCTTCTAGGACCAAATCTCTAAAGAGATTAACATTGAACAATGAAGATTCTTGAGCTTATATGTTTTTCAGTTTCTTGTTCAAGGCATACTGTTAATTTAACTTTAAATCTGTTGGACCCTTGAAAGAGGTGAAAAAATTGACCTGAATAAACTGCTGAGATAGGGGAAAAACAAAAGTCATGTACACACTTTAATCTGAATATGTCCAAAATAGAACATATTGTTTTCTATTGAATGTTTGTTTATTACTCTTTATCTTTTGTTTCTTACCTCTTTTGTACCTTCTGTAGGTTACTTTCTTATCTGTCTTGGTACCCTCTCCTCTGTCACCGCATTGCAATCAGAGTGAGCTGTTGGAATATTTGTGAGGAGAGTAAATGTGTGCAGGTAATTTTAAGCTCAATGCTTCTCTTGAGCCCTTAGTACACAGTAAAGATTTCAATTTTTGCAACAGTATAATGTCGAGAATATTATACCCTTTATTTTATAGATTAAGAAACCAAGGCATGAGAAAAAACTTGCTTTAGGTGACATTGACTATGCAGTGGAGCCAACTTTTGGCATCAGGCATGTTGACTAGGGAGCACCGGCTCAGACTGGTTGACTCAACTCAGGGAACCTGTCTTCTTTTTCAAACTTTCCTCGTCTCCTCAAAACCTATCACAAAATTCAAGGTACACTTATCTCCTGTTTAATGACTTTAATTCATTTTTGAAAAACTTATTTCTAAGCCAAAACCTGAAAGTTAAAAATAAAATTCCATTAATTGTAATAAGAAAAATTATAATGGATTTCATCCTTACAAGAGATATCTAAACCAATTTTACAGGTAGAGGAGGATAGTGATTCCACAATGAAAATGGGCTATATAAATAATTAGCAAAACTTTCAAAGTAAAGAAATCATTTACATAAAATAAAGATTTATTACATCTGCCAAAGGAGGAGGAAAAGCCTATGAGTTGGGTAATGACAGTGCAATTAAGGAATATTGTTTGGAAAGTGCACTCTGTACTTCACTCTGTTGCCAATTCTTCAGCCTTTTTAGGTTTGTGATTTTCTTGTCCTCAACCTTTGCTGTATAACCAGTAGGATAATATCGGACAAAATAAATGCTGAACTCCAGCCATATCAAATGCATGAACCCATCATGAAATGTAATCTGCCCTGGTCTGGTTACGGGATGGCGAGCAGTGGAATCAACACTCAGACTCCGTGTGGGTTGAGAAGCTTCCTCTTTATTATGGAAATTACAGGCATTCACGTAGAGCGCCTTGGGATGTGATTGGATGAGAGGGAGGGAGAAGTGCTCATGGCTGGGTGTGATTAGGCTCAAGGGCGGAAGCAGCATTTAGCAATGCATGATTGGTCTGTGTCACCTGCGTCAGTCACCTGCGTCACCTGCATCTGTGTGTCGCTATGATTTCTTAAAGGGGCATGGCATCTTTTCGTCCACGGGGTGGGGGGCGGGGGATAAGTGCAAGTATTTGGAGAAAGGTTTGGCCACAATGAAACTAGCAAATGCGTGCAAAACAATAGTTTACACTTTCTCTTTGTCTCACTCCAAAATAATGTTTGGCTTCATCCAAATGCGGCACTTAATTCCAAGGTATTCCATAAGCTGTATTCAAGTAAATCTGTAAGTGTGACTCCCTGAATTCAGGATGGCACCGTGACCATGTTTTAGAGTGCATTTATTTACTGGATTTTTTTTTTTTTTGAGACAGGGTCTTGCTTTGTAGTTCAGGCTGGCCCTGGCTCACTATGTAGCCCAGGCAAGCCTGGAATTTAGCAATCCTCCTGCCTCTGCCTCTGCCTCCTGAGTGTTGGGATTACAGGTGTGAGCCACCACACCCAGCTTTACTTTATTTTTTTTAAAGAAAAAGAATTGGTGTGGTGAAAAAAAAGAAAAAAAATGAATTCAAAGATCAGCATGACTTTTCAAGAGCCACAGTGCTGTAGATTTATTATCTAAGAAGGCACTGTGAAGTAAATTTCTGTTTGGGATAAAAAGTCTTCCAACTTCCGTGCTTGTGTTGCTCCCTGGTCTCATCTTTCCTTACTTCCTATCTTAAATCTGTTTTGTCAACATACTTCACTCTCTAACTGTACTCATCCTCATGTGCTAGTTCGTGCCTCTATTCCCTCCGTGTGGGAATTCACTTTCCTCCATGATGACATAAAGTGGGCTTGTGACCCAACGCAGGAATTTCACAGTTCTGGGTCTCTGGGCTTTTTAAAAGGGTGCTACTAACAGACTGCTCCACCTGTGTCGTGGAAGGACTCATTACCTTTAGTATTCTCATGAGGAAAAATCTTTCCTCTGCTGTGGAGAGGGGGAGGATTTTTTTCCTTCCAAAGTAGCCTGAAATCCACATATTCCTGAAAGCTAGTCTGAAACAAAGTGTCAATTAATGCCTTCCATTGGAAAGTAGAAAAGTAGAAGAAATACACCAGTATGCATTTGGAGAATTAAACTGAACCGTACTATTTTCTCAATGATGTTGCTCTTATAAAGTAGTTCTTCAGAGATGTTAAGAAGATGTCAGTATCTCTGTGGCTACTGGGGATGGGAGCCATGAAGACACTATTGTGCTAACCTCCAGACACCCTGGGACCACAGCAGGGCTGGCTTTGTGGGTGGCTGACCTACACGGTCACGTGGGGTCCTACATGGAAAGGGGTCTACATGGAAAGTTTAGTCAATTGGTTTCCTTATCTACTGTCACTGTCGTGAAGTTTTTATATTTTTTTGAGCAAGGGTATTTGCATTTTGCAATGGGCATTTCAAATTACTTGTCTAGTCCTGGGCTGGCATTTTGGTTAGTTCTCTGTGGCAGCTTATTATTAATGGAGAAGGAAAGTGGGCAGGCTCCATTAGTGACTCTTGATTCAGGCGTAGTAGACATGGACTGGGAAGCCCTGGTCCTAAATTTCTGGGCCACAGAATATCCAGTTCCTTGAGTACTTCTTGATTTCACAAGATTGCCCTGGAACTGATTTAAGGTATTTTATTGCCAAATACCAGTTTACCTTAAATTATAGATCCTAATATATGACTTCCAGCTTCTTAAAAGTCCTAAATATATTTTCATTTTCTTCTGTTCTGATGGTTTGTTTTAGATAATTTCAATCATTTCTTAAACATAAACACCAAATCAGTTAAACAATCAATAACATTGCCATTTAATAGGAAGACATATTTGTTATTTCACTTGGATGTCATGTAAGTTACACTTCTATTATCTTTAGTAAATGTGGAATGCACTTTGTTTTGTGTGTGTATTTGTGTGTGATTGTGTAAACTTAATATGCTCTATAATGTGAGGTGTGGTACTGTATTTAAGTGGTGTTGTCAACAGCTTTGATTTAGATTTCTTCAGTATTACTAGGTAGCTACTTGTCTTTCTTTAGAAACCTTGCTTTGAGAATTTATACAACTTGTGGTCACACTTACTGTATTAACTTCTGGAGAACACATATGTAAACCAGATCTTATGTCTTATAGCTATTTCTTTGTTAACAGCTTTGTATCATTATCTCAAATTCTTTGCAATCCCTTGCTGAATTCTACTATTCCACTACAAGTGGAAATAAGCAGGAGCAAAAATATTGATTCATGTAGTATTTTTTTTAAAACCCGTCTTGATTCATCACTACTAATGTACCCAGGTCCTGAATCTTTTCTGCTCTCAGCATGTTGCATTTTATCAGCTGTAGGTTTAAATTTTAGTCTACACAGGAGGAAATTCTGTGGAGAACGTGTTCCGTTATCTCCAGTTCTACAAAGGGCGTCGTACTGCTTCAGACCCAGCAGAGGGAGCCCAAGTTCATGAACAAATCTGAGCTGTTTGATGACTGAACTACTAATTCCTTGGCAAAAGGTCATGGGGTGGTGATAGGGGAGAGCTCAACATTAACTGCAAAGTGGAATGTTATAGAGAGAGTAGAAGAAAAAAAGTTAAGTGGAAGTTGCTGGCTGTTAAAATTTTAAGATACACTAGAAATGTGGATGATATATTACATCGCTGAAGGAAAATTACAGAACTGATGGTGAGAAACATTTGATTTTCAGATCCTGAGAAGGTACTTTAATGCCTAAAGCATAAACTCCTCTTTTCTCTGACTTCTCCAGGTAACCGGTTCTCTCTTTAAAACTTTCAGATAGAATTCTTATACATTTCCATTTCTTGTGATTTTTATAGTTAAAGTGCTTTCCCAATGAAAGCTTTTTGTTTTCTTTAGGCCCCACCTCCGTCCATCACTTTACAGGATCACACATTGCATAAGAATCTAATTCTGAGGCAGAAACTCTTGGAAGCTATTCAAGTTTAGGCAAATGTTTATCGAATAGATTAATCAATTAGGCCACCACCTGTCCAAACAGTACGTATTGAACTTTAAGTACCGCGTGAGGTTCCTAGTGTGTGTTTGTCTAAGGAGAGGAAATGTGCAGAGGGAGAGAGAATCTAAACTCTTGCTCTCCATGAACTTACACATTGTGTGGTGAATAGATGTGCTGACCAAACACGAAACACGATGTAATGAAATGCTAACTAGTAGTTTAAAGTGCCCACAGATTAGGAGTAGTCGTCCAGGAAGGAGATAGGCGGGTCCTCCTAGCCGGAAGAAGGGGCGGGCAGCGGAGGAGGAGAGCACAGCTTCTTCCTTGTGAGCGCGGTGAGAGGCAGAGAGCGTGTGGTGTCTGACGGAGCTGCAGTGCAACCGCGCGGGGTTCAGGTGCTGCCTCCTTGGCGGGTGCCGTTTGCATCCGGCCTACTTGACCAGTGCGCCCACACGTACTGAGTCCAGAAGGCATTCTAGAGTGACCGGGGTTGTTTATATAGGACAGTGGTTCCTGACCCTTTGTACGTTCTAATATCAATCGTCGCAGTGAGCTCGGCAGGTAGACAGACTACTGCACACAGCAGCCTAGATGTGAAGGAGCCGCGGAACCCAGGACAAGTTTATGAGCCTCTTTGCCTTATTTCCCTCATCTGAAAAATGGCGTGAGGACAAACTACCAGGGACAAGGAGACGTGACGCTTAAATGAGGTAAAATGCCATTCACCCAAAAGAATGCCAAGAGCCTTGTGAGGTCTGAGCCACAGCTGTTATTCTCAAAGGCCGATGTGTTGCTTTAAGGCAAAGCACTATCCTACCATTGGAAGTGTAGAAATATCCCCCTGGGTTCTCAGTTATGAAAATCTTGGGTTCCATCCTCTATCTTCTGTCTTTTGCTAGGGGAAAATGGTGCAGCAGGTCGTGTGGTTTAAGATCGTGCTGGTCTCACATGTTGATTTATTGAAGTAAATCAGGCTGCATGGCCTCCCTTGTTCCAGCAGAAAACGAAGGTGACATTCATTTTAGTAAGACTGATGCGCTCCTGGGAATTGAGTGGTCCTACCTGTCCTTGCAATGTCCCCACGTTTTCCAGCTGTTTTGAATCACGCACAGAATATGAACTCTAGGACGGTGGTGCTGTGGCCGTTCCAGTCCCTGGCTTGACCCCTGTGCCTCACATTGGCTCTTGTTTCAAGGACATAGGCCAATGAGAGCATGAAGGCATAATTTTGAACATCATCTCTGGCTTTTCCTTGAGAGCAATCCTATACCTAGCGCAGGTGAGGTGGGCTTTACCTCAGAACTTTTTGAGATGTCCAATTAAATGTTTGCTGTGTGGTCTGCCATGGCCGTGAGATGCAATGTATTTTAGATTATTTTGCAATGCAGATGGACTCTCATTCTTGACCTACAGCATTCAATGAAATCACTGCTATTTGTCCTAATTAGTAGATTTGGTCACTGAATACTGGTAGTGTTAATTAACTCTGCATCCCGTACAAATTTTCATGGACTTTGAATTTGACCTGGTCTGCCTTGTCCACAAATGCAGAAGATTTTTTTTCTGGAGTTTGTGGCATCATACCTGTTGTCTATCTGACTTGAAAGCCTGTGATGATATTTGTTTCTTCAGGGAAAGATGCAACATCTCTTAATTTCTCCTATGGCTGTATTTTGGTGTAGTGAAACTGAGCGGGCCCAGCGGTGGTGAGGGGCCGCGAAAAGGAAACAGGGCGAGGGCGGCTTTGAGTAGTTTGGAGACGGAAGTTCTGCTTGGGCTGTGCCACTAGGGGTCTGAGTAAAGGCAGCGGGAGAGAGAAAACAGCAAAAGGGAGAGCGGGACGGCAGGGAGCCTGCAGTGGGCATTAACACTTTTCATAAGTTTATGCACAACTTCCGTGCTACCGCGTTGTGTCTGACCGCGGGAAGCGAGAGTTCCGGAAACCGCCTAATTTCACCTCCCTTCTCAGTAGGGAGAGAAGCCTAAATCATATGCACTGGGCATGCGCAACATTTTCTATATGGTGTTTACTGAAGCACACCTTAAAATGAATTTTGTCTAACAAACTCTACTCATGTTGTTTCTCTCTTTCTCTTCCTGCCTCCCTCTCAATCCTATTTTTTAAAAAATTTAATTTAATTTATCTTTTACATTTTTTTTTTTTTTTTAGACAGGGTCTTGCTTTGTAGTTCAGGCTGGCTCTGAGCTCACTATGTAGTCCAGTTACCGGGGATTGAACTCTGGACCTCGCGCTTGCGAGGCAGGCGCCGGAACCACTGAGCTAATCCTCTGGCCCTTTTACATTGTTTTTGGAGGTGAAATTTCACCATGAAGTCCAGGCTGGTCATAAACTCATGATCCTCCTGTCTCAGCCTCCTGAATGTCATGCCCAGCTGAATGTTGACTATTTCTGCTTCAAATTTACTTTATCATGAAATTATAAACTGAGCCCTTTAAAAGAATAAAGCTTACTAATGAGACTATTGAAATGTACAGTGCGGTATTGTTTTAGGGAATTAATAATTCTAAGTATAATTGAACTGGATTAACATTTGTGGGCTTTCCCTTTATGTGACTTGTTAGAGTTGATCCTTTTGGCTTTTTGGTTATACCACGGAGTAAATTTTATTCTCGGTAATATTTACCATAATCCTCTGCCCATAGTAGATGTTTATTAAATGAACTGGGAGTTAAACCTCTTTATCTTGACAGAGATGCAGAGTAATAGCATGATCAGGAAGCAACAGAAATACAAGCTCTTTTGAGATAGGGATATCTGGCTTTTAATGTACTTTTTGGTGTGCTATTTCCTCATTTGTGACTTATGTATCTATCAGGTAGAGTTTTCTTAAATTTCATTTTAAAGCAGCATCCAAAATAACTAATATAAAAATGACTGTAAAATAAATTAAATCACAGTCGGAATACACCAAATGGAAATGGAGGCTGGTAATGTGGAGTAGTGATGATGCTTGTCTCTGCCTCCTGCTTGCTTTCCGTGTACAGTAGCCAAGTGAACCAAGTCCATCGTTTGCAATTGTGGATAAATATTAGCAATACAATACTGATAAACAAGTAAGCTCTAGAATATGTTTTTGTCAATATACTTTAAATTATGTAACAAGATTTTAAGGAGTTCATTCTCAGATTGTATACCTGTTGTACAAAAAGGACACACGGTGCTGCACACAAGGGTCTGTGTCTATGTGTGAGTGTGTGACTGTGTGCACGTGTGAATTTGTGTATGTATTTCAGTTAATCACAACAGATTTTTGGAAATGCTTCGGTGAGGGGGTTAACGATGCCTAGTCGCTAGGGAAATGACTTTTATGATAATCTTTGTTTTATTAGCATTCCTTTATTTGATGGAATTCCAACCTCTGTTTCCACTGTACAAGATTTCCTATCCTATAGTAAAACATATAAGTAATTAGAATTTTATTTAAATATTATAATTTTGAGGTAGTTTTTAAAAAGAATGATGTAATAGCAATTTCCTGTTGCTATAGATCAATGCCTGAAGAATAAACGTCATTAAATGTTACAAAAAATATGAAACTACATCTTTACCTCATATTATACATTAAGTAAGTCAAGATGATTTAAAGATTAAAGGTCAAGAGCAAAGTTAGACACCTAGAAGAAAACATAGATAAATTTATTGTTTTATTTTATTTTATTTTATTTTATTTTATTTTATTTTTTGAGACAGGGTCTTGCTTTGTAGTTCAGGCTGGTAATGAGCTCACCGGGTAGCCCAGGCAAACTTCAAACTCAGCAATCTTCCTGTCTCTGCCTCCCGAGTGCTGGGATTACAGGCGTGAGCCACCACGCCTGGCACTGTGGTATGTGGTATCGATTGCTGGTGGGCGTGAATCACCATGCCCAGCATTCTATGTGGTTACCGGGATCAAACTCAGGACCTTGCGCTTGCGAGGCAGGCACTGGAACCACTGAGCTAAATCTCCAGCCCTAGATAAATTTATTTTTAACATAAAACTACAGAAATATTCTTTAAGGCATAAAACACGTTGACTATAGGGACAAGACAAAAATTTTGCATAGTAAGAACTTTAGTTCATGAAAAGATAAATGGAAATTTAAAAGTCTGTCGCAAATTAGGAGATTTTCACAGTCTAAGAGACTGACCAAAGATTGGTGTCAATAACATGAAGACTCTCTTATAAATCCATAGGAAAAATGGGCAAAATCATTAACAGACATTTCACAGAAAATGAAACTGATGTGACCAACAAATAGATGAAGAATTTTAATATATTACCGTACACTCACTAGTGATCATGGAAATGCAAATAAAAACAATAATGTAGTATGATTTTAGAGTCTTCATTTGACAAACAGTTTAAAAGATGCAGAATAGCAATTATTAGAGTAGATACAAATTCAATGCATGTTCTTGCTGAACAGAGTGCAAATTGTTCAATAAATTTGGAAAAACCTTCTGAATATTTTGGAAAAAACCCTGACAGTAGCCTAAAACTTAAATCCTACACTTAATTACCCCATCAAACTCATTTATGTATCCATCAGAAACATGCAAAGTTATTCTTTTTCAGTGTTATTTAAGGAGTAACATGGGAAATAAATTGACATCATTTAGGCAAGTGAATTAATAAACTGGTATATGTATAATAAAATATGATACAGTAGCCAAGTGAACCAAGTCCAATATTTGCAAGTGTGGATAAATATTAGCAATGCAATATGGATAAACAAGTAAGCTGTAGAATATGTTTTTTTGTCAATATATTTTAAATTATGTAACGAGGTTTTAAAAAGTTCATTCTCAGATTATATACCTATCATATAAAAAAGACATAGTGCTGCACATTTTAATTACATTTTATCTATTTTCAATGAAAAGAATTAAAGCAGTATCTAAAACAAGTTTTTCATATGAAGTATTTGATGCTCATATTTAAAACTCTGAAGTGTTGAGTATTTAAATAGTTAATTTAAACATCTGTTAAAAACATATGATGTCCTGGGCTAAGTAGGGTGGGTCAGTAGCAGAGTTTCAGATCTAAATATCCAAGATCCTCACATATGTTTTTGAAAATGCACAGGTTTGTATATTTATAAGAATGAAATTGAAACAATCTTAGAATGGCAAAATTAAATCTGTCAATTATTAGAAGTATAGAAATATGATAAAAGTTCAAAAAAATATGAGCGCTAACAAACAAAAATTAGGGAGGAATTTCAGCTTACAAAACTAACTGGCAGTCTTTAAAATTTGAAAGTACTATTTTGTAATGAGACCTAAGTATCCACATTTGCATTGTTTTGCTAGGGCTGGCAATTAAGATTGGTGATAATGAGAAACAAATTTATCTTTTTCTAATTCTGGGTCTAGGAGTCTAAAATGAAGGTGTTGCCAGATCTGGTCTCTTCTGAGGTCACTCCCACTGCGTGGCTTGAAGATAGCTGCACTGTCCCTGTGTCTTCCCTGTCCTTCACGTGTGCGAAGGTCCCTGATGTCTCCTCTTCTTGTAAAGACAACTGGCTAGAATGAATTAGGGCCTGCTCCCAATAGCCCCATGTGAACTAATACCACTTTAAAGACTTTATTTCCAAATACCATTGCACTAGGACATGTTAGGCATTTGAACTTCAGTTTATAAATTTTGAAGGGGACACAATTCATCTTCTAATGGCACCCTTGTATGCCTCTGTTTCTCGTGACCTATCTCTCATAATAAGTGCTGCTATTTTCTAAGCCCTGTTTCAGGTACTGCGACACAGCAGTAATGCTTACAGTCTGTACCTCACAATGCAGAGGGAAAAACACCCAGGGCTCCAAATTAGAGGAAAAATAAGACATTAAAACTGCAAATGGCATTATCCCCAAATCTCTCATTTTTAGTAAGGACGAAAGGTTTCCCCTTTAATTGTTTGAGAGAGTTAATTACTGCTAAAGAAATTAACAAATCCCTGTTACTACTCCTTCGGGGTCTAGGGTATGCCATGTGGAGTTGAGCACATGAGAGCAGCTTAACTGAAAAAAAAAAAATTCCTCTAATTAGAAGCAATGCCGCTGTGACCACAGGTTGTGGATCTGGGGCCACTGTGTTCTCTATGCCTGCAAGGACTTACTTACTGCCTGGGTTTGTCTCCTCGACTGTGGCCACGTGGACTTCAAGTCCCTGGTTAGCTGTTTAGAGGATGGCTGCCTACCTCTTCTGGGTAACTTCTCAGATCCCTCAAAGTGAAATTTGGGCGAGTCACACAGGATACAGAGTCAGAGTCACAAGCTAACCGTTCAAGTTTGTGAAAGACTGATTAATTATTTCTGTTTTTTCAGTGATAGCCTAAAGAGCTAGTGAACATCTTATTTCAGTGTGTTATTTTCCTGTATTAATCAAGATCACTTCCTCTTTCCATCCTACTTTGTTACTCTCTTGAGTGCCCTTGTTTGGGCTAGTGCACAATGGGCTGGAGTCAAATGATTTCACTGGCAGTGAGCCAGGCAGACCCAATGGGACTTATGTGGACCCTGACGTGATCACCTGGTTGGACCAGTGTCTGAGTGGGCACCAGTGTGGATAAATGAAGTTTGGTGGTGAGCTTCATACCTTACTTCCCACGCCTTGGTACAATTACACTTCCATTTGTGGGAAATTATACAGCCTTGTGAAACCAAGACTGTGGAAGGACAAGTGAGGGTGGGTGAGAGAGTTGGGGGGAGTGCATCTTGAAATGTTATTTCCATCATTGAGCTGAAGAAATATAAATGCACAGAAACTTATGTTTTGTGTACCTGGGTTTATGGTCTCCAACTTGACCCTGGCATCGCAGATTCTGTATGGATGAGTTTAGGTACAATGGCCTGTACGAAGAAGGACTGAAAAAACATTGCCCTCCAGCATGGCCTGATCCAAGGCTAGAGACTCATGAACTGTAAACATTTTATCATAGCTCTTGAAACATGCTGGCATCAAAAGAAATAAATAAATCGGGCCGGAGGGTTAGCTCAGTGGTTCCGGCGCCTGCCTCGCAAGCGTAAGGACCTGAGTTCGATCCCCGGTTACCACATATAATGCTGGGCGTGGTGGCTCACGCCTGTAATCCCAGCACTCGGGAGGCAGAGACGGGAGGATTGCT
>PVIC010028895.1:0-22856 GCA_004025085.1 Thryonomys swinderianus
GGGGATCGAACTCAGGTCCTTGCGCTTGCGAGGCAAGCGCCGGAACCACTGAGCTAACCCTCCGGCCCATGTGGCAATCTTCCAGCCTCAGCTTCCTGTGTGCTTAGCTAACAGATAAGCTCACTACACCCAGCTGTGAAACATTCTTTAAATAATCATGCTCATTTTCCTATTATCATATTATTTTTCTTGCATAGTTTAGCCTACTGTAAAATCTCATATTGTTCATAGTGACTACATTTTCTATTAAGGTGAACATAAGAAAGATCATAGTAATTTTGTACTTTTTTTTTTTTTTTTCTTTTTGAGACAGGGTTTCGCTTTGTAGTTCAGGCTGGCTCTGAACTCACTATGTAGTCCAGGCAAGCCTCGAACGCAGAAATCCTCCTGTCTCTGCCTCCCAAGTGCTGGGATTACAGGCATGAGCCAACACGCCCAGCAATCATAGTAATTTTGAATCCAGATTCTTTTCTCAAAAGTTTAAAGGACTGAATATGCAAATTTCTGCTGTACGAAGAATTCAGTATAAAATGAACAACATAGCAGCACTTTCTCTGAAGAGCTTGTATAATTATGATGCTGTTCACTTACTAGTATTGCTTTGCAAGAAACTTTTGAAGAAATACCAGAAGATAAATTGCTTGTTCTTTTTTCCAAGTCATATCACAAATTGTTGCTAATGAGTAGCTTCTTCATGAGATAAAATACTTTCAAATTTAGCATGCATTGTGAATTCCTCAAGTTCTAATTAACAACATTCTTTATATATTTTATCTCAGCACAAATTTCTGAATGAAGACTCGAGCCTGTCCAGTGGCAGGTGATACACATTTCCAAGGAAATGGGACAGATTCTCTACCTCCTCTGGGACTTGACTCCAACAGAGGAGAAAGAGAAGTAAAAATATTACCTAAGCTCATCATTCTCAGCAAAAAGCTTCATTCTTTGAAAAGGGGGTTGGTATAATTGATGGATAATCAGTTTACAAATGGAAAATTAGACGTTGACACCTTATTTCTTTTGCTTCTTGCCTCTATACCAACCCATTGAGTCACTTTTGGTAAACAGAAGATTAAAAATGCTGGTCACCTAGGTATTCTGGGAAGTTTAATTTGAAATAACAGAGATGTCAGGATTTGATTTCAAAGTTTCATATACAACAAGAGTAGAATTACTGTCAATATTGGATGAAGTCATAAGACACATTGTTGTAAAGAAATACCCAGTGCAAGCCTCTAATTATCTGTTGTCTTTCTCCACTTAAGAAAATGAACTGAACTTACTGTGTGGAAATTCAAAGACTCACTTCACATGATTGCAAGAGTGGATTTTACTCTTAAAGATTTTCATTATTGGGCCGGAGATTTAGCTCAGTGCTTTTGCTGCCTGGCTTGCAAGCACAAGGTCCTGAGTTCTATCCTGGTAACCACATACAATGCTGGGTGTGGTGACTCACGCCCACCAGTAATCAATACCACATACCACAGTGCCTGGTGTGGTGGCTCACGCCTGTCATCCCAGCACTCGGGAGGCAGAGACAGGAGGATTGCTGAGTTTGAGGCTTGCCTGGGCTACAGAGTGAGCTCAGGGCTAGCCTTAACTACAAAGCGAGACCCTGTCTCAAAAAAAAAAAAAAAAAAAAAGATTTTCATTATTTTCCTAAATTTTATAAAGTAATGGTGAACTCCTTATCTTTTTAAATCATCTGTTTAATTTTCACTTTGTAGAGTTGTATAGCACTTTTAATGTTTATGTTTACAGGTCAATCAGTTTATCAGATACAAAGTACACTTTTTATTGGTACAACTAGTCTGTACCCTTTTTAACCTGTAAAATCAAATATTTCTCTAGCTAAGAAAGAGAAAACTCCGCTGCTGTGAAATCTGACTTTGGCTTAGTCTTTCAGTTTCTTCTTCTTTTTTTAATTGAATTTTTATTGGTCCATTTTATATACAGTTCACAATCAGACTCAACATTGGGGGATTTGTACCAGTATGTGAAGAAATTCTCATTTTTTCCCGTATCCCTACCCACCCACAACCCTCCACCCCTCATATACATGCTATTTCTTTTTCTTTCCAAATCTTCTTTTTTGTAGTTGTTTCACTTGAGTGTTAGGTTAGTTGGATCTCTCTGCCAACTTGCTTGAGTTTTCATTCATGTTTTCCTTCTCGTGGTTATCACACAGACTATTAATTAAAGTTTGGGAAATGACAATACTCATTTTAAGTTCTATCTGCTGTTTTCCTTAGTTGTAAAATATGAATCTTTTGATTATTTTGGTATATATGCAAATGTTCACGGAAAATAGTGCATTTCTAATTCCTTAAGTGCTTCATTTTTTTTCTACTCATAGTATTTCTTTTTCCAGTAGTTCTGTGTCCTCACACATCTCTTCAGTCTCTTGAGGCTTGTCTTCCTTCCCCTTCTAATTGAAGTGTGTGAATGTGAATCTACAATTTAGGTCAGTGACACCACACCTGACTCACAAGTACAAGGTCCTTGACATTACAGAATATATACATACATGCATACATACATAATGGTAGCTCAGGTAAGCTTTTTGAGTTACATTAGACAAATAAGAAAAATGAATTCCCAAAGGGGAAGGGACGTAGAAATGCCTGAAAAATGTAACAAAAACATGCATATAACTTTATATTACAATTAAAGTTAATTTTAAGAAAGACCATAATACTCAGAACTTTCCAGAGAAATATAAATTATACCTTTTTTTTTTTTTGCAATAGGGTCTCACTTTGTAGTGCAGGCTAGCCCTGAGCTCACTATGTAGCCCAGGCAAGCCTTGAATTCAGCAATCTGCCTGCCTCTGCCTCCCGAGTGCTGGGATTATAGCATGATCCATCATACCTGGTGAGAAATATAAATTAAAATGAGCATATACTTTATACCAGAAGACTGTAAGAGGAAAAATGGATTGGTTTAATAACTACTGACAGAAATCAGAATTGATAAGTTTAATTTTTTCTTAAAAATAATCTATAATGGATTAAAATTTAAAACTCTCAGCATAGATACAGGAGTGTATATTTGTGTACGATCATTTAAGTATAGAGAACATAAATTGTATATGTGCTGCCGAAGTGAGCACTAGAGAACATAAATTGTTTCCATGGATCAATGGGGTGTGTGTGGGTGTGATTTGACAAGTAGAGGCAAGAGGCAATGAAGAGGGCCAAACTAAGAGAAAAAGAAGAAAACATGTGAGGCCCCTTTCTTACTCATTGCTTTCTAAATACTAACATAAGACATTTTTATTTTGTTACAATATGGAAGTTGATCCATATGCCTCCTGTTCTGTCACTGTGGATGAGTAAGTGGTCATACCTGAGTGTGAGCCAAGGTGACACAGCAGTTCCACTTGTGGATAACCATCCAGAAGAGTAAAAGAGCATCCAGAAGATGTATTTCATGTCCACTTGTGCAGCAGTACTATTCCATCAAGTTGTAAGAGTTACCCAAATGTCCACTTGACAAAAGGGCCAATAACAAAATGTGATACACACCTACGAGTGAGTAGCACTCAGTTATACTACTACGATGATCCTTATTCTACAGAACCAATAGGCTTTGAGGACTCCAGTGAAGGGATTTAGCTAGTCACAAGACAGTGGAAACTGCATGAGTCCACCCTCGTGAGTTACCTAAAGCAATCAGATTCTCAGTAAGGAAGAGTATAATAATGTTTGCCAAGGGCTGAGAGATGGAGTCTTTAAAGGGTAAAAAATGGCAAGGTGGAAAAATCACAGAGATCTTGTTCACAGCAATGTGAATAGACTTAGCACTGTGAAATGATTCACTTAAAGTAGCTAATATAATAAACTTTGTGTCATTCATTTGCATAAGAATTTTAAAGTGTACTTCCATCCTTCCACAGGATTCTTGTGTATCATTGTGTATTTTTCAGTATATATAATTATATTTAAATAAATATACATTAATCTTATATAGCTTATGTGTAAATTTAGGTACCTTTAGCATATGCTCATAAACATAACCTCTCTACACTTTTGAACATACTCATAAACATGTCCTAGAAATACACATATGGATCTAGTTGCTCTTTTCTCCTGGATACTGACTTTGTGTTGCTGCTGTCTCATTTCTGGACTTCAGATTATTACATTGTCACCTTCTCTGTCTGTGTCTTACAGTTCTAATAAGGATGACATCGATGATTGTAACTCTACAGTGTTCGGCAAAATATTCTTTACTGGACCCTGTTTTGAGTCATCTATTAATAGGCATATTATTTTAAGACTGCTGCAGTGTACACTGGGTAGATTATCTTATAAATACATTCCTATGGGTAGGATTGTGGATCACAGATACAGACATTTATATCATGTCTCTTCTTAAAAAATTAATACTGTTGAGTCAGCCTCCAGATATTTGAGTGTGGCTGTGTTGCTCTAGCCTTGCCAGTGTGGATAGGCTCCAGTGTTTAGTGAGATGACAATCTTCCTCTGTTCTCAAGTGATTTGTACTTTTGCTTAGTTCATACACTTAACTAACCTCTCCATTTTAGTCAGGTTTCTGCTCTCTTAATATTGATTTCCAAGAGCCTTGTCTGTAACTTTTCTAGAAATCATTTCACTATTAAATGGTTATAACTTAAAACCAAACGAGTTTCTCGGACATACATGTGATGGTACATTAGAATTAGAATTCTTCTATGTCTCCCCAGAGCACCTCCTCAGGTATAAAGACACTTTTAACTTTCTCTTTTTGGAAGTAGAATTACACTCCTCTATCACTTCCTGTTTCTGGTAGGACACTTTGATATGCATGCTATTTCCCTTCTTGTGTACATTTTCTTCTGTAATTTTTTTTCTCAGACTCAAAAGCATACACTCTTTTCTTGTAAATTTTTGACTCTCTGGTCCTCTGAAAGGAACATTGTGTTTTATGTAAGACTCTTTGAGGATGACTTAATCTCCACATCCTCTAGTATTTAGACCATATCCTTAGTCTCATTGTCTGTTTCCTCTCCAGGTGGGCTGTCAAATATGCTCAGGTTGGTTTATGATGCCTTTTAGGCAGAGCAGCTCATGAAGTTCAGGTTCCCGATAATCTTAGAACTTCCACAACAGCTCCCTCTGAAGGCATCATGTGGCAGTCAAGGTTTCCACAGGGCTCTGTGAAGATGGTGATGAGCCTTGGAAATTAAAAAGAAAAATAGAATCAATGGGCCACCCATGATGTATGCAGTTCTCTCTGTGTGGATATATATGTGCACACACATGTATGTGCACCCACACAATACTTTCAGATATAAAAATGTAGGCCCTTAATCAAAGAAAGAATTAGACTGTAAATCTTTTCGTGTAGGCTCTTAACTTACTGGAAAATGGCTCTGGCTAGTGTACAGAGGGATTGCTTTGCATGCGTATGGTCTCTGGGATACTTCTCAGGGAACATGAGTATCTGCACCTGTGTCCTGGGTGCAGCTCCAGTGAAACCACTCAACAGCAGATCCTTCTGCAGAATTCATATTGGTCACAGAGTTTTGTGTTAATGGGTAAATTAATTAATAACTCTTTGCAGCAGTCTGCAGTCAGCTGCCTTTTAACTATTCCTTTTGTCCACTTAAACCTACGGAATGTGATTTCCAAGCTCAGGAAGGACCTCCTGGAGCCAGTTCAGAATCTGAGCATCACATTTCCATATATGTTAGTGTAATTCACTTAAGTACTTGAAGTGGAATCATTCTAGCCAATTGCTTTTGCAAATTTGGCTCTAAACATACAGTAAGGAAGAAGATTGATACACAAGTGTGAAATGGAAGAATTGTTGAACAGTTTAAGGGAGATTATGAAATCTAGAAATGTCAGAATTATCTAGTTGAAAGTTTTCTTGGCAACAAAAATGCTCACAGCCTTCGTATTACCATTTGGCAAAAAATGTCATTAGCAGTACTGGTATTTCCTTGGTGATATGGCATGTAAATTCATCCTGCATTATAAAGTTCAATAAAAGTGACTTGAAATAATTATGTCATGATTAAGTTCTGTGCCAGTATCAGTTTATCTAATAAATGCCTATCAAATAAATGCTACAAAATTAATAAATGATATATAAATGCTATGTCACCAGAAGTTAATCATTATAATTACCTCTTCTAACATGTTTGCAGCAATAAACATTGTGTCATCAGAGAGACTCAGGGATCTGATGTGTGCCCACACTTGTAATCCCAGGACTGGGAAGCTGAGGCATAAGATTATAAATTAGAGACCAGCCTGGGTGATTTAATGAATCTTTGTCTCAAAAAAAAAAAAAAAAGCAAAAAAGTGATCAGATACAGATCAGTGGAGAGGTCTTCCATTCAGTCCTCAATATAATGGGAATAAAAGACAAGGAAAGAAGAGGACTCTATGACATTCTAATATAAGGACTCTGGTTACTAATAAATAAATAGGAATAATCAGAGTAAACCTTCTGCACATGGTAAATTAAGCATCAAAAGGGTACTTGAAAAAATTTTAAAAGAAAGGGTAAATGTAGTAGTCTTGATAATCCTAAAATACCAAACTCCAAAGGGCAATCTGAACAAAAGATGTTACATTGTTTATAGTAATTGAGGGATTAACTCTTTTAGAGTGTTCTTCTAAATGTCAGATAGTTACTAGCCTCCATCCAGCTTCTTTATGTTGACTAAAATGCTAAGTAAATGGGTTTCCAAACTCATGACCCTCCCAGAGAAATTTTAAAAATATATTATTAGCAACTATGTTATGACATTAGATTCGTCACAGTTAAACAGTTAACACTGATACCATAAGCATTAATGATACCACAAGTATCTACATAACTTGCAGTAAGAAAATGCTGCACTAAAAGTAAGAAAGGTTGAGGGTGTTTTGTGTTTAAACTGGTATTGTATGTCAGTTCTTTCCTCAGACCTGGATTTTCTTGTGATCAGTAAGTTATAAAAGCTTGTGCATGTTTTTAGAATTTGCAGGGGTGGGCATAGAGTCAGTCAATCTGCTTCTGGAAAATTGGTCAAATATTAATTAAAATAGAGCATCTATATTATTGACTGCCGCAAGAGCAGTGTTTTTATTCCTGTTGTGTAGCTCAAATGAACATACAATTGATACATTTGAATAGATTACCTTTTGCTTTTCCATGTCAGCAAATACACTAATTCTGTGTATTTGTACTGAAACAAAATATTAACAAGAAATAAGGTTAATTTTACCTTTGCCTATTTATAACATTGTTTATCAACATGTTTTTCTGGCAGTGAACAGCAGTTTCATTGTTCTCTGGTGGAGCTTGGCCTCATGTTTAACAAACTGATGCCTGTGTTTAGAAACTGAGCATTAGCCCTTGATCGGGTGGGACTTGTAGCTGAGAATGGGGAGAAGTTAGCAGAAGATGTGCAGGACGGGGTATCAGGTATCGGTCTTTCACGCTGGAACAGCCGTTGTCTAAACCACAGCACAGGAAGTGAGTTCTCTACTGGGTCCTCGCTGGTTCTTTTGTGGGAGTCCCACAAGAAATCTTCTGAGGGTTGTCTCTTGTCTACAAGGAGAGTGTCCCTCAAAGAATCCCATTGTTCTACTCCTGCTCTTGCATCTCTCATTGTGGGCCCAGGTTACCCTGTGTCTCTCTGAGAGCTGAGTCTGATTTCTGTCATTAATGGTACTTAGTCAAAATGCCAGACGCTGGAAGCATGACTACAGCCCACGTGTAGCTGCTCTCAGTTTCCTTGCAACACCCCTTGACCTTGTACCCTCACTAAACCCTCACTGATTAGATTTCTTCCACATTTCATTGGTGAGTTCTCCCTGTCAATAAAAATGTCCTTGCTGGGCGTGGTGGCTCACGCATGTAATCCCAGCACTTGGGAGGCAGAGGCAGGAGGATTGCTGAGTTCCAGGTTTTCCTGGGCTACATAGTGAGCTCAGGGCCAGCCTGAACTACAAAGCAAGACCCTGTCTCAAAAAGGAAAAAAAAAGGAAAAAAAATGTCCTTAATAAGTTCATTTCCCCCAAAAGCTTATGGGGTCTTAGTGTTGCTGACCTCTGTCTTCCATCTGTGGTTATTCATATGCTGAGGCCACCCAGAAGGAAACAAATTGGTGAAAATGAAAGGGATTTATAATTTTAATGTATAGGAACCTATAACTTAATTTATAAAAATGTGTGCAGGGAAATTTGAGGTAGCTCTAAGCAATTATACAAAAAAATGCAAAGGTAATGGATTATAAGTGTTGCAACTCAAAATCTGGGCAAGGGATTAGTGAGCATGTTATTTCAGAAATTGGCCCAATCCAAACCTGATGAATTTCAGTAGCTGTAGAATAGTCTTCAAATAAGAACACACACACACTATAGGGCTGGAGGGTTAGCTCAGTGGTTCCAGCGCCTGCCTCACAAGCGTAAGGTCCTGAGTTCGATCCCCGGTAACCACATATAATGCTGAGCGTGGAGACACGCCCACCAACAATCAACACCGCATACCACAATGCCGGACAGACGTAGTGGCTCACGCCTGTCATCCCAGCACTCGGGAGGCAGAGACAGGAGGATTGCTGAGTTTGCGGCGGCTTGCCTGGGCACCATAGTGAGCTCAGGGCCAGCCTGAACTACAAAGTGAGACCCTGTCTCAAAAGCAAAAAAAAAAAAAAAAAAAAAAGAACACACACTATAGAAAGTCTTGCAAATTCATAGATTGAATGTTCTCAAAGAGAAAATGGACTCGTGGATGGATACTCCTCATATTCATGATCTGTTGGGATTCCATTCAGGAGCCCACATTAGTGGGTTTTCGGTCCACAGAGTGCAGCACTCACATTGCACACTCAGTTTGTTGTTTGTCCGATGAAACAGTGGCTTGTGGGTGAATCAGGTATACACTTGTGAGGCTTTTTAGTGATGGAAGACATTGCCAGGAAATTAATCTCAGAGAAGAACTTTTTGTGTCAAAAGACCATTGAGTTAATCTTGAAAATCATCAAGAAGCTGCTGGCAGAAAATGAAGGTGTTGAGTTTAGGTTTAACATTAGAGGTGGAGTGTGTGAAGGAAGGCACTCGGGGAAGAGACACCTTTGGAAAAGCGTGGTCTAATGCACTGTGTGCAACTTAGAGGAAGAAGAGAATTCTTACACAGAAGTAACAGTGACAAAGTAAGACTCCACCTGCCCGGCTGCTGTCAAACCTGGGCACATGAGGAGACTGAGTAGGAAGTCTTTTGACGAAACAGGACTTCAGATGGATTTCAGGGGAGTCAAAGAAAAAAAGGAAAGAGCTGGACTTGGTGGCACGTGGCTATAATTTCAGCACTGTGGGACTGGGAAGCTGAAGCAGAGAATCACAAATTTGAACTGTCTGGGCAACTTAATGACTTAGCCAGACCTTGTCTCGAAATATAACAATTCATAGAGGCCTGAGGATGTACTTCATTTGTGAAAGGCTGGGGTTCAGTCTCTACTACCACAAAAGGAAAAATGAAGTGAAAAAGAAGAAACTGCCTAAAACTAGGGAATTGTGCATTTGAGTTGTGGAATGTCAAAGAGGTAGGCAAAGTGGTCTGGAGCTCATCTTGTTCTCAAACGATGCTGATGGAAGGCTTTTAAATGTCAAGCTGATGTGAAAAGAGTTTTTTCTGTGAGTCACAAATACGTTTGCATTATTTGACAGGAAGTAAAAACTAAAGGCAGAATGAACATTCACTGCATGATTATAATAATCTAGGTGAGTTCTTCAGTAGACAGGAGAGCAATGAGAATACAAAACATGACAAACTTAAAGATAATATGAAAATTATTGTCAGTTTCTGGAAGCAAGAGAAGTGAAAATAAAGAAAACTCACTTTCCTTAAGCTGTGTGTTTGTGAGACAATACTTCATTGACAACAGTAAAGTAGCCTGGTGCTGAGCGTCCCTGCCTGGCTTGGTTTGAGGTTTAGGAAGGGGGCATAGCTAGAAATAGTCTCTAGACAGTTATTTGTGGATGCAGTTTTTGAAAGCAGAAGGTCATTTGAAAATGGGATTTTAGAAATTAAGTCACTTTTAATGCATGGGCTTTGGGATCAAGAAGGGCTGTATTATTGGTTTGACATAGCATCAGGAAATATGAAGAGAATATAAATCCAGCAGAGGTTTGAGTTCTAAAAGGGCCAGGTTCCTGGGGAAAGACCTGTGAGATGTACTTTGGACCCCTCCTTTGTTTAGCAAGTAAGATGAACTATTCTTTGAAGTCAAAGATTAAAACTTAAAACTAAGGATGGGGCTGGAGATTCAGCTCAGTAGTTCTGGTGCCTTCCTAGCAAGTGCAGGGTTCCTGGTTCGATCCCTGGTAACCACATACAACAATACCAGGCATGGTGGCTCATGCTTATGGGCAATCAGTACCACATATCACAGATGCCAGGCTTGGTGGCTCAAGCCTGTAATCCTAGCACTCAGGAGGCAGAGGCAGGAGAATTGCTGAGTTCGAGACTTGCCTGAGCTATATAGTGAGCTCAGGGCCAGCCTGAACTATAAAGCAAGACCCTGTCTCAAAAAAAAAAAAAAAAAAAAAAAAAAGCAAAAGCGAAAAAAACTTTCAGATGCAATACGTATTTGATCATGTTTGCTGTGGGTTTGGTAGGACAGTGTTACCCCATGTTAGATTAGGAAAATTAGACTCCTTTGAGTCTCTGAACACTTCAAACAGGGAAATCTTGGATTTGAAGAAGTTGGAGGGGTAGGAAGTTTGGATAAAGCTGATCTTCCAGTACACCTGGAATCCAAGAAGGAAGCAGGGAAACCTGCCCCCTCCTGCGCTCTGCCTCTGAAAGCCATGTTGGTGTGTCCTTGCCACTCCCAGCCCAGCCTTCTCTTTACTTTCCCAGTCTGGGGACCTCTGAGAGCTTCTTTGTTTTCTCAGCATCTGACAGCACCTGATAGCTGGTCAGTGATTGTGTATTGCCAGATGCAGTATTGTTACAGTTACCTACGTTCACAAATTGCTCTTCAACTAAACATATTGCCCATCCTTTCCCCCAGAACAAAGCATTGTAGGATCCACGCCAACAAAGGTAAAGAGGTTCATTGGAAAAGTGGAGGGTGAGGGAGAAGCTGCCTCCGCAGGGCTGAACAAGAGAGGAAAAGGGAGAAATGGGCAAAAGGATGCGTGGGCCTGGGAGGCTCAGGATGGGTTACCATGCAAGATACATCATGCCAGTTCCTCACAGAGTATGTCCCTGAGTGGCACCCACATGTGGGGTGACCTAGGAGAAGTTCTACCAATGGGGTCCCAAGAGGCAGTGCTGTGCCAGTCTGGGAATCCAGCCATCCTGAGCCGGGCCCAGCTCCTATCTCACTATCATTCTGGGATAACTGTAAATAGAAAGCACATCAAATAGAAAATATGGTTTTCGACTCATATAATACATAGACTCTTGGGCTGAGGCACCCTCCATGTAATGAGGAAGCCATGCGTGGAGTGTGAGGACTCACTAGGGTGGCACCAAAGAGGTGGATGCTGGACATTCCTCCTAAGACGCAGAGGGAGAACTAGAGACTCAGCCCTGAGTAAGGCTACTGGACAATAGGGGTGTGGAGAGTGGAGGACATGAAGAGGCATCTTGAGCAGAGCATGCAGCCAAGTGGACTAGAACTGACCATGTGTGCGGGGAAGTAGACAGTCTGGGTATCACAGTTACAGGTGGAGATAATGTGGACTATTACATGCCTGGCTGAGTGTAGGATGTGTGTACGTGTGTGTGTGTATGCGCGCGTGCGTGTGTGTGTGTCTGCATATATTTGTAGTATAAACCTAAGTGTGTCTAGACACCAATGTATAGGAGAAACCATCTTCAAGGTGTTAATTTCTCTGCATCATGATAGAGCTATGTCCAGGACAGCTATAAGAATGAATGAATGGGACCAGATACCAGTCGGGAGTAAAGGATTATTTTTCCAAGTTTTTATTTGTTATTACTGATATGTTTAAGATATCAAGGAAGAGGTCAGACAAGTAAGCCAGCAGACATTTTCCCCCTGAGGACAGTAAAGGGAAGCAAAGATGCTTGGGATGTGTTGACATGGGTCTGGGCAGTTCTGAGCTGCCTGACAGACTGATGGCCTCTGCTTTTCCTCACGGAGGAAGAGAAATGTTGGAGGAGCTTCTGGTGGAAGTGGAGGCCACACAGTGAAAGCACTCCTGTGTGTGTTCGGTCTGCATCTCCTTCCCAGAATTAGGTAAGGCTGCCTGCTGAGCATGAGGCTGGGGGAGACCTGAGAGATCAGTGGAGAACCACCACTCTGGGAGGGCATCGGGGAAGGGGGGACAAGGCCCTGCTGGGGACCCTGGACGTTAGTATTTGAAGGAGGAAGGAAGGAAAATACAAGGTCTGGAGTCAGGGGGTTGAGCCCAGCAGAGATGTGAAGTGTTTATGATAGTGATTGAGAACGGCAGGTACTGAGGGCTTCAAGAGCCAGAAGCAGGAAGCTTGCACACGAAGGAAATGTTAACTGAAGACCTTTTTCAGGCCTTTTCTTGTGGCATGGCACCTAAGCATTTACATGTTCTGATAAATGATGTTTTGCTTTGCTTCAGCTTTCCAATGCAGATGTGCCCCATTTATCCAGCTTTCCACTAAATTTGTTTTTCAAGAATAATCATCTATGATGAACATAGTTCTCGGGTAAACTGAAAATCTCTGTCTTTTTTCCAGGCACTGTTAGAAAGAGCTTTTAGAAAACACTGATAGATGTCCTTCTCTAAACCTGGAGTCCAGTTAATGGCCATGTTGGCAGGTTTCTGTTTCCTTCACCTGGCAGTTAGCTCAGCTCTGGGAAATCTCTTTGGGTCAAATTAAGGGGAGAGGACAGACTGTGATGTGCTGGGAGATGGCTATGTATAACTCTCACTTAAATGGCACCCAGGAAAAAAAAAGCGTGGATTTAATTTAAAACATTTGGTTAAAGAGTGAGTTACTTCATAATTGAATAACACTGCTACCTTCCTATCTACCTCATGAGTGTGAGAGTTAAGGACTGAAGCAGTTTAAAACGATAATATTTCAAGTGCATATAGTACTTCCGTTTCCATGTAGAGAGCACTTTAAATCCACCGAGGACTGGGAGTATATGGGCCACAGTGAAAGCTGGGTTTGTGGAGGAAAAGTTGCCGAAATGCAGGCACAGCGCTGCAGATAAAAGCTCAGGCTTCCTGTGTGCAGAGTCAGTTGGATAGAACGCAATGGATTTTTTCTGGTAGTGCAGGTGCTTCTGTTACCGCAGGCTATGTTCAATACATTAAAAAAAAAATACTTCTGCCTATCGCCCAAGAGATACAGGGCTTCCTGTGCATCCAGAGACCAGATGGGCGCTCAGGGCTATTTTGTTTATCATATGGCCTTTAATGTTGGAGGAATTTGCCTCAAGGAAGAGAGACTGCATAATTCTAAAACCTTTGGTATTCTAATTCTCGGAGACACACTCTTTCTGTACAGAACGCATTTTTGTATTCATGGAATGATTAAAATTGTTTGGGTAAAGTGTTCCTCCCGGCATGATAATGGACATTTAATCGTGTTGTATGTGCCATCCATTTGTGAAATATCATGGAGCATTCAGCCGGATGCTGGCATCGCCAGTGGCATTTACCACGACAGCGGCCATCCTTCACCTGCCAAATGGCTGCCACCCACCTTTCGACCTTCCGCACACTTCCTCCCTCTCTTTGCCTTGCTCCCAATTCTCACTACTCTGAGAATTTAGAAATTATTTGTCGAGAATTACTTCATCCTTCAAGTCTGGTTATGAGCCTATTACACGTCTTTTGTATTCTGTCTTTGCGAAGGGCTCATTACCTTGGCTGGCATTACCTTTACGACTGGGACCTCGTCCCAGACTTAGGGTGCTGTTCTTCCACCTATGTAGATGTCCTGAACTGCCCAGTGCTTGTTCACTTACCACCTCAGATGCCATCAGTCTTCAAGATTCTCTCCTGGCACTTTGGAAAAGAAATAGATTTGGTCTTTGGACACATCTGTTTTGCTAAGCAGAACTTTTGAAGTCACTCAGAGAATAGTGGTTCCCTTTTCTCCACTCGACTGATTCAACAGATTTTTCTTTGAACTTGTTCTGACCCAGACCATTGCTTTGGAAATGAAAATATGTTTAGTTTTTCTGTTGCTTTGGCTGACTTACTTCCCATTTTTAATCATGCAGAATTTTATTTCTACAGTGGTTGCCCTGTTTTCCTCATATTGTCCAGAAATGTCTTTTCACTCTTACAAACGTTTTTCTGAAAATCTTGAAGATGGCTGAGTCTTCCCTATCATGAGGAGTAAAACACAAGAAAGAAGTGCTTTATTCACAGCTGTCTTTTAGCTTGCTTTCTGTCTACCACATACCACCCCTTCTCTGCTGTCTCCCTGTGCTGAGTAGAAAACAGTTACAGTAAGAAGCTGATCGCCACCATTTCCATATGCTGCAGCTTGGCTTTCTTTGGGAAGATTTACTGTAACTGTTTTCTACTGTTATCTCTGACCTCTAAAACAATTGGTTTCAGTACTAACAGTGCTCTGCAGGTTATTGATGTACCTGAAGAGCTTAAAAAAAGGTGCTGTTGTCCAGGTTCTCAGTTTCTCACTTTCCTCTCTTCCCCCTGTTAAGATAGTCCTAACAGGGGTCTCATCACCCCCAGAACAGCGTCAGCCTTGCCAGTACCTTTCTTACAGGATCAGTCATATTCTCTAGTCCCATTTCTGCTGTTACTGCTTGCTCTGTCTTGTCTTCTTCCTTTCATAGTAGCAAAATAATTGTTTGAAAAAAAGCATCACTGTGTACTTTTCTTCATAGCCCATTTCCTCCTCCTTGTCCTTTGCATCATCAGTGGTCCTTGTGCTCTATCACGTTTCTCCATATGTCCCATGTTTTAGCCACAGGATATCACATACTTTCATGTTCCTTCATCTTACTTGTTTGCCTCTGCCGAAAAATGCCCTACGATGAATTAACTCCTTGAGGTAAGTTTCATGGCTTCCACTTGGAAATAAGTAATTACATCTTCCTTCTGTTCTGCTTGAGTTTTTTTTTTTTTTCAGTGGTAGGGCTGGAACTCAGAATCTCACATTTGCTAAGAGACTGCTCTACGACTGACCTCACCCAGTTTACATGCAGCACGTTCTATAACATTATGCTATTTGTGTTGTTCTGTTAAATAGTAAAACAAATTGCATGTATGTCTGTTTGACCACCCTTTTCTCAGTTCCAAAAGCTGCCTTACAGTGACTATATTGTGTCATTCATCTTTTAATTACACTAATTTCATATCTCAAAGATGTTGCTGAAGCTGAGTTTCCAATATACATCTATAAACACAATTTCAAATGTCCAGAGTAGGAAGTGCTGGGCTGTGAACTTTTGGGGGCCTGAAAAGCTTTAAATGGTCATCTTGTCAGAAGATTTCACCATGATGGAGGATTGTAAAACAAGCAATCTGCCTTGACAATTTCCTTACCTGCTGAGAAAGTGTTAGAAAATGAATTACAGAAGATCTGGGTTATTGAAATAATTAGTTTTGGCTTCTTTTTCAATGTATATTGTGGATACACAGCTCTTTGTAGCCAATAAAAGCAATCATTTTTCCTGTGTTTCAGAAAAATGAAAAGAAAATATAACCTATGTACTCTAAAATGTTCAAATTAATTTGCCATTATTTATCAGTTCAAAACATTTTACATATTCTTGTGAACCCTTTTCTTAGATATTTTATTCAGTTGTTAAGTAATTTACATATTACTGCCAATACAATATGGGCTTCTCATTAACAATATATTTTCCAATATTTTTGTTTTAGTTGACTATTAATTTCAACCCTAATCTTTCATTATTTTTTTTATTTTTTATTTTTTGTTTTTGAGACAGGGTCTCGCTTTGTAGTTCAGGCTGGCTCTGAGCTCACTATGTAGCCCAGGCAAGCCTCCAACTCAGCAATCCTCCTGCCTCCGCCTCCCGAGTGCTGGGATTACAGGCGTGAGCCACCACGCCCAGCACTGTGGTATGTGGTACTGATTGCTGGTGGGCGTGAGTCTCCACGCCCAACATTGTATGTGGTCACCGGGGATCGAATTCAGGACCTTGTGCTTGTGAGGCAGGCACTGGAACCGCTGAGCTAACCCTCCGGCCCCTAATCTTTTATTGTTGAGAGAGACATTTTATGTAGAAACTTCAGCCATTGTTTTCCTTATTCTAGAATGACTCTTACATTCTTTGTGGCCTGTTTATGCACATGTCTAGTTGTTTCTTTTTTGTGCAAGATATTTCCAAAATTTACTTCTTATTGTGAATACCTTCTAGATACAATTTACACACAGATTTCTTCTGTTAGTAAAAAATCGTCTCGATATGTAAAATTATCTTGGCAAAAAATAAACTAGGTCAGGAAGTGAAAAAGAAGGTAGTAGTGGAAAAAATTGGATATCAATGGAGTAAATTATTTCATTAACATTATCATATATTGTAAAATTTGACCTAAGAAAATCTAGAATATTTTTCTTCATTGACTGAGTTAAGATGATTGTTTCAAGTTATTTATTTTGAATTTACCGTACTATACATTTGTTATCATTCTAGTGACTATATCCATAAATTATAAAATAATTATGTAATTTGCCAATATGCACACTATTTTCCATTATATCTTGCTTAAAATCACAAAAGAGAAGTAATCAATTTAACATGTTTGAACATTTTAAAGTTTACATAATACTGGGGTTAGCCTTGTGGGATAAAAGTCATTGTTTATTTCAAGCAATGTTAGCTCCTTGGCCATTAAAGATAATGGAAAAATTTGGTAGTTATATCAAAGAATGGCTCTTGTATATTCATAGACAGACATACTCACATGCACACGAACACACACACACATACACATATGCACACACCAAGGACATTTCTCCCTTAGGAGAAATGCCTTGTGATATGCTTCAGTAATAGAGATTATATTCATAGTTAGTTGAATAGATCTTTTCCTAAAAGAGAAGCTAAAATTCATTTTAAAACAATCAGAAATGTATAGAAGATTAATTTTCCATGTTGATCCTTATTAGAGTGAGATAAGTAATTCCTCCAACAGAGCCCAGTGAAAGGACACTACTAAATATTGTGGCCTAATAAATTACAATGGCCATGGAAGCAAATGAAGGTGGAAATTCAGGTCCAACACATCTTCATTTTGGTTGGAGAACAGCATAATGTCCACACAATTCTCTTAAACGGTAGTTCCTGGCAGAGAATCTGGGAAGCAGCAGCTGACTGTGCAGGTGGACCACCTCCTTTGAGTGTTTGAGCAGGAGAAGATCATGTCATTTGCCAGGATAAATTTACCCTCAGCAAAATGTAACTGGGTGTGAATTCTAGCTAGATTCAATGTCCAATTACCGAGCCTACCATAGGACGCTGTAATAACAGTATGTCCAGTTCTCTGAATAAATTTGTCAGCTGCTCCCAACTTGCAATTTAAATATATGGTGCATAGTGAGAATGAAAGAAAAATATCCAATGCTATAATTTTTCTTTTTGCTAAACTTATAATTTCTGAGATACATCAGCATCATTTTCAATCTTGCCTCCTCACTAGAGAGCATGGGTTATTTCTATGTTGGATAGATTGGTTGGATTCTTTTGGAGTCCTTTCCTGCACCCTCCTGGAGTGGCTGTTCTTGTTTCTTGCCAGCCTGAATTGGCCGGGTGGCTGCTGGGGGTAGTGACCCACAGGGCAGTGCAGAGTCCTGAGTCCTGTGCAGGCTGTGAGCCCAGGTCAAAGCAACATGCTGCAGGTAAGCAGCAGGCAGCGAGTGCCGGGAGGACTCTGGAGCAAGGATACCTTGTTGAAGCGCACAGGGCTGTGCTCAGCCTCTTGATCGGGATCCTTGTCTTGACTCCAAGCTTTTAGCTAGTGACTTTGAGCATGATCTGTGATATGCCCAGGTTCTCTGTGCCAGTACTCTGGGCAGAAAAACGGGTTTTAACTCTCTGGTAATTCTCGTGACAGGCACCCACCAGCCATGGACTGTGCCCTCATCTTTTCTTCTTCAGTCTCAGTCGGTGCATATGCGGCCGGGGGTGGCAGAGCCCAGGCAGCCTGTGGCTCCATGCATGCGGAGCCATGCGAATGCATTCTGCACTTGGTGTGAGACAGTACCGTCCTCACCACTTGTCTCTTCTCTCCTTATGCACACTTAGTTTTCCTCAGATCAAGTCTCAAATTTTTAAACATGAAAATGCTAATAAGTATTTTACAAATTTTCTAATAATGATAGTCACATCTTAAAAGTAATTGGAAAATAAAAAGTATTATGATGGGCTGGGGATTTAGCTTAAGTGGGGACGTGCATACCTTACAAAGCACAAGGGCCCAAGTTCAATCCCTGGTACCACCAAAGGAAGAAAAAAGAGTTGTTGTGAATCTAATTACATAGTATATATATGTATACATATATATAACTGGATATATATGCACACACACACACGCACACACACACGTATATCCAGTTACAGTTTGCCCAGGAAATGTTGTATACAAATATTATAGTACCTAATATTCTTAAATAAGAATGATACTTTTTTTTTTTTTTTTTTTTTTGAGACAGGGTCTCGCTTTGTAGTTCAGGCTGGCCCTGAGCTCACTACGGTGCCCAGGCAAGCCGCCGCGAACTCAGCAATCCTCTTGTCTCTGCCTCCCAAGTGCTGGGATGACAGGTGTGAGCCACCACGCCCGGCATTGTGGTATGCGGTGTAGATGGCTGGTGGGCGTGAGTCTCCACGCCCAGCATCGTATGTGGTTTCCGGGGATCGAACTCAGGACCTTGCGCTTGCGAGGCAGGCGCCGGAACCACTGAGCTAACCCTCCGGCCCCTAGAATGATACACTTTAATCATAGAATTTTATATTAATTTAAAACAACATATTTAACATGTACCTTTATGTCAAAAATTTCATGTAAGAAATGCTTTCAAAATATTTACAAATCCAGATTTAATATATATCTGAATGATAAAACTGAGTAAATACAAATTTCATGTTTTCCCAAGGTATTTTATATGTTGAAATTCAGTGTATTTAAAGTCACATTTTTGAGCAATTTCCTTGTTTTCTTGTCCTTTCCTCCTACCTTTAATTTCATCTCCTCTTTTCTTATTTTCTTCACTTTAAATTTCTCTTTTCTTAGTCATCTTGACTCTATTCCTTTTTCTATCTTTTTAAAAAAGCTTGATAAAGTAATCCTGGAGTTTATATGCAAGTGCAATCAGGAGAAAAATAGTGCATATTTTATGTTTTAAAATTTAGTAGTGATGAACAAGTTGATTTTGAGGGCCACACTTTATTGTGAACTGATGACAGTTAAACTAGCATTTTTGCACATAAAACCTAAAAATAAAACAACATGGATGTAAACTGAAGCATAAATACAGATAAACTGGGTGATAGGAACAAGTTGATCAATTCAATAACTGTCAATAACTGGCAAATTGATTATTTGAAGAAGTAAACAAAAGCAAGAAAAGAAAGATTACACATACATCTCAATATAAAAGCAAAGAAATATGAACATATTTCTGTGCATTATTAATGCTACGTGATACTTAAAGTCCCATAATATGATCTTTGCATAAATTTGATAAGTAGACCCAAATATAACTGCTAAAGAATGAGATAATGATAATTATATTATTATAGATAACAAGAAAGATGGTGATTATAGTAACAACTCTGACACACTGTAACCCTACATTTTCTAAAGAATCCTGTGAAATGGTTTAACTATAGGAACACAATTAATCTTTTATAAATGAGCTATAGACTCTGTGAAATTCAGGCAAGAGACATAGGGACTTAAAGATTTTAACTCAGAATCAAAATTTAAATTTCAGCTTGATTTTACACTTATATTTACAACACTCCTGTGTGGACTCATTTGATTTTATTGATTAATATGACACTTTTGATATATAAACATACAATACACAGTAAAAATATTTTAGTGTTGTATTTTAGATAAGGTGAGCAGTTAAGTAACATAAGAGAGAATCAGCATCAGCAAAATAAGGAAATGATAAGAATAAGTCAGTACCTACCAGTAATAATTCTCAATATGAGTAGACTCAATTCCCCAATCAAAAGACACAAATTGCCTGCATGGATCACAGTGATATACTGTCTACAAGAAACACATATAACTCCAAACAAAACTCACAGTCTAAAAATCAAAGGATTGAATACAACATTCCACAATATTTTTCATAGAAAAAAACTGAAAGAAGTAGGTACAGATGGACTATAGCTCAGTCTGATAAAAATTATTTATGGCAAACCTATGGGCAACCTCATAGTACATGGAGAAGAACTAAAGGCTTTCCTTCTGTAATAAAAGGCAAACAAACAAATAAGGTCCAGTATCACCACTCTTGTTTAACATAGTACTCAAAACTTATAGTTAGGCAAGAAAAATAATACCCTAAGCTAAGAGGAAGTCAAATCATTAGTATTTGCAGATCACATGAGCTTCTACATATAAGACCCAGAAAGTCCACCAAAAGAGTCTTAGAATTAATAACTATAGTCATTAGTATATGAGGATACAGAACCAAATTACAAAAATTAACAGTTTTCTTCAGAAATTAAGGGGGAAAAGTACCATTCACAACAATACCAAGAAGAATTAAGAATAAAATTAAAAATTAAAATTTCTATGTGGAGTTAACCTAAAGAAATGAAAAACCTTTATAGTGAAGACCATTTTACTCTGAGAAAGGTATTAAAAAGGACACCAGAAAATGGAAAGAGGTCCTGTGCTCTTGGTTAGGCAGAACCGATGCTATCAATGTGGCCATACTTCCAAAATTGATAATCAGATTTAATACGATTCCAGCCAAAATATCAAGAGCATTCCTCACAGAATTGGAGACGACAGTCCTGAATTTCATGCTGATCCAGAAGAGAACCAGAAGCGATCATGGATGACAATAGCAAAGTGGGAGGCCTTGCAGTCCGGGGTTTGAAGTTTTTATAAAGCTACATGTAGTGATCAAAACAGCATGATGCAGGTACAAAAAGAGATAGGAGGGTCCGTGGAATAGAACAGACCATGCAGAAATGATGCCAAGCACATTCAACTGTTTCATATTTGATAAAGGGACTAGCCATATCCATTGGAGGAAAGATGGCCTTGTTAATGAAGGGTGCTGTGAAAATTGGATATTCCCATGCAGAACACTGAGTGTAGACTTGTATCTCTCACCATGTACTAAACTAAAATCAAAATGAATCAAAGAACTAAATGTTCAAATGGAAACACTTAACCTGCTGGAGGATAAAATAGCTAAAACTTTGGAATAATAGGCATAGAAAAGGTCATTCTGAACAAAACCCTGGTAGCACAAGGAATAGTACAAAGGAGCAAAAAATGGGATCTTAACAAATTAAAAAAGCTGCTGCACAGAAAAAAAAAAATCCATCAAAGTGAAAAGAGAATTTCTAGAATGAGAAATAAATTGCCAACTATTCTTCAGATGCAGGACTAATATCTTAAATGTATAAAGAACTCAAAAGATCTGGCCTTCTAAAAGGACAGAATGGGCAAGTGAAATAGTTGCAGAATTCCAAGAGATAGGAGAAGCCTAATGGGAGCCAGGAGGATTTATGGAAGGTGTGGACCCAGCTCCAGGGACTCTGTCCAAGATGCCTCAGCAGACCACACTGGCAGGAGGACTCTTTCTACACAGTCATTCTACACAAGTGTGTAGCAAACCAGTCAATAAAAAAGAAACAAAAGCAGTTATTCCCGAGTTGTCACCTTATCTCATTCTTGGAGAGAAGCAGTGCCCTGGGTCCCCAGGATGTCTGGATGTAACAAAGTTGTTTCACAGCTCTACTGTGACTTGACTCCATCACAGGACAGGGTGCCATCTCCTCAAAGGAGGTACCCAGAGGTGGCCTGCCTAGGCCATCTCTTCTGTTACTTAGGAAGGACACAGGGTCACATTCCTGAGGAAGGGGGTGTTAGGCTGGGAGTCACTGGGGCAGGCAGGTCCTCAGAGCAGAGGCTTGACATTTTATGAATTTCTGGCTCAAAATAAATACATACATTTCAGAAGAAGATATACAAATGAGCAATAAATATGTAAGTGTCCAGCATCACAGGCCATTAGATAAATGCAAATAAAAGAAAACACTGACATCCCATCTTACCCCAGGAGGCCTGGTCTCGTCAAAAGTTAAATAGTAAATTCTAGCAAAGCTGCGGAGAAAAAGGAACACTTCACCTTTGCTGATGGGAATGTGAAGCAGTACAACCACTAGGGAAATTTAAATACTAAAGGTAGAAATTCCATTTGACTCAGCTCTCCCTCTTGTAGCTATCCACCTGAAAGGCTTGAAGACACCCTATTACAGTGCTCCATGTTTATAGCAGCATAATTCATAACAGCTAAATCTTAAAACTTAAGCTGTCCATGAACTTATGAATAGATGAAGAAAATTTAGTATTTACACACAGTGGAATACTACTCTGCCAGAAAAAGACACAAGTCATTTGTAGGGAAATGGATGCACCCTGAGTTCACAAGTTTTTTTAATTGAATTCTTTATTGGTACAATTTATATACATCTCAAAATCACATATAACATTGGGAAATTTGTACCAGTATATGCCACAAGTTAATTCTCATTTTTACCCATATCCCTACCCACTCCCCCCTCCTCCCCCCTTTATACATGCTCTTTTATTTTCTTTCTGTATCATACTTATTCCTTCCCCTCATCACATTCCCACACCAAGTTTCCTATAGAAATATTCCACTCTATAAAAGCTGTCCTACTTTCTAGA